>PQWD01004726.1:0-21331 GCA_019425675.1 Leucinodes orbonalis | reverse complement strand
GTTGCTTGCCTTTAAAGGCGTATGGTTCTATATTTTAATTGTAATCTTAACTGTAATGGCTCGTCGTCACTAAGGCCCTGTCAGAAAACCAGCGCTGCCATGCATTTTTTTTTTCTCATATAAATTTGTTTACTTCTGCCACCAACGCACGGCAGCACGTGCTGAGACGGGGTCCTTTTGACCACTCGATGTTACATTTGTTATAATGTATACCTATATGTATGTGTATTTATATATTAATCTGTGATCTGTGTAACTACTTTCTTCTTTTATTTATATAGTCTCCTGTATTGTAATGTTTAATTTAGGTGTGTAATGATAAGTGTAATATTCGGGTTAG
The DNA here is from genome assembly GCA_019425675.1 of Leucinodes orbonalis. Lineage (NCBI taxonomy): Eukaryota > Metazoa > Arthropoda > Insecta > Lepidoptera > Crambidae > Leucinodes > Leucinodes orbonalis. Next base: position 20,991 of record PQWD01004726.1, on the reverse strand, counting down.
TTCAATAAATATTTTTTCTTTCTTTCTTTCTATCATTTACCTGCTGGTAAATGATACGCCTGACCATGACAGCTGCAGTGTTAAAAAAATTGCTCGTCACCCGTGACAGTCAATGTAAGGTCTCCTATACACGGTTATTATACTAGCTAGGTACAGTGCCTTCATCCTGAACTCAGAAATATCCTTACTGTCGATTACATTAGGAGAACAAAGATAAGAAATATAAAAAAGTTTGAGCTTTATTTTAAGGACCCTTTATTTGATCAATTGGAAAATTAGTACTTCCCTGAATTCCACCTAACTGTAGACGAAAAAATTAAAGACAAGATGTATGAAGTGGGACTCCCATTCGTGAAAGTGGTGTGATTGAAATTTCGAGGCGTTGATGTAAGATAGTGAAATGATGCAACAAGAGCCATGGAGATCGAAGCCTTGAAGACGATTTGTAAGCAATTATTGATTGAAATCAACAATATACCATACATTTTGCACCAAAATCATAAGCCCTCAAAAAAACTTATTTTAGTGGATTTGGTAGCCTAACCTTACCAAAATTTCATTCTAAATCTAAAGTAAATAATAAAATAAAATAATGGCATGGCAGATTCATTCACGGTCCGTTAAATGTTAATTATAATAAAACCAGAAAATAATAAATAAATCAAGGGTCGGAAATATGTAACTTTTCTGTGGTATTTTTGTTTTAAATAATAATCTACGTTTTGATGTTTGTAAATAATTGTAGCTTAGAGTGTAAATTCGGGTATCTCAAACCGAATGCCTTCTCTAAGCTTATTTTGTTTGGCCTCGAAACACCCTTTGATGGTAACCGGGTAGCAATTACATCTTGCCTACTGATTGATTTCTCTTACGCGTCAGTCAATTCAAAGCAAGTTTAATGAAGTACGATTAATTAGCATTACTATGCATAAAGGAGGTGAAATATAAAGTATATATAATAGCTTACATAACAACCAAAATTGGGATATAAATTCATAATAATCTGCAAAAGCAATTTTGTTTCACCTAATAAAATGTATGTTAAAATTACATAATTAAAACAAGAAAATAATCAATATAAATGAACCATTGAATGAATGATGAATTGCTATTAATGCAGTATATGTTTTTAATAACGCTTAATACTAAAGATTATCAGAAAAACCGTTTTCAAAATTTTAACATTTCATTTAAGGCTTCAAATCTCATAGTTCATAAGATTTGGCACAGCATTATGATAAGTCTGTCTGTGAAATGTTTTATAATGCATACCAAGCCCACCCTAAAAATGTACAACAATAAGACTCTCAAGAGTCAGAATAAATGCTAAAACCGTAAAAATAAAATTGAAACTTATAATATTCGCTGTTCCATATTACCAAATAATAATCAAATGTTAAATCAAATGTAAAATTAAGGAAGCATTTCTGTGTGTCGACCAGACTACGAGACTTGAACTGATAGAATCAAACTTGTAGTGAATTAATGCACTATTTCTTTAATTAGAAGACACAATACCTATTTGACAATATGGATACTTATGTTTGCAGGTACCGGTTAAACGTAAAAGTTATTAAACTTAATTTCTGTATAACTGTTTATGTTGTAGTGGTTTTAATTTTACATATAGTTCAACATACTTACTCACAAAGCTTTTTTAGAGACAGACGAGGTAGATATCAAACATCAATCATTAATATTATATAAAAATATTCTGAATCATACTAGTGCCACATATTTATTAGTTTAATTAATATTTAAACCAGTTAATTTATAACCAGTTAAATCAATATCTGTGTCATATTCTTTTAAAGTACCGTATTCGTATGAACCATAAAATCTTGGTGTAACGTGCAGTTTTCAAAAGCTTATCGAGTGTTCCCGTATCGAATGTTTGTGTTCGATTTATTCTATATTCGGGATGCGCTCTTTCAGGGACATTGTTTCCGCGATGGGATTGTTTTGTTTTCAGCGTGCATTCGACGGGCCGTTTGCTGGTAACCAGTTATCCGTGACTTACCTTTGTAATGAAATTCTGTTTTTCTAAGAGAATTTCAAAGAGTTGAGATGAGAAGAATTAGGCTAAAGTAGAATTTAATGTTAAAAGCATAATGTTCATCCTAATACTTAATCGTTATCTTAAATTAATACTGTCCAAAAACTAATCCAATTTTGCATAAAATGTATAAATGTATGGCTATTGGCTACTTTACCCTTTTCATCTTCGTTACGAATTAATTCCAACACCATTAAATATTGGAAAGAAATCTTTGGCTCATAAACGGTACATAAGACAGCTTCATTATTTTGTTTAACAAGTTAAACATATAATGCCGCTCAATGTTTACATGTTTAATATCATTATCATATAACCTTGATGATTTTCATATTGGACCCTCCAAACATATATTTTTAGGAGTAAATTGTAACCAAGTTCATTATTGCTCTCAAATTACCTAGAGTCTTGATATAACATCGCCTTTTCTGGAACAAAACTGTTGACGTGTCATCATAGTAATACTGTTTTAAGAGATGGCGGTAAGCCCCTTGTTCTATTTTACCAATACAAAACCGCTTTCATATTGTTCTCTCCGCATGCACATTTACGGAACGAAAAACCTGAAAGGTTTTAAAAATGTCACGGCTAACGATCACTAAAATGTTTTCAATAACACTCAACCACGACGGAACCTTTTGAATCCGGGCGCAATCGAAAAGCTATTACAATATGCATCAGCAATATATATAAAATGTTGAGTTTGCTGAAGGGGGACTCAATTCTAAACTTCCACTCGTCCCTGTATAAAGTTATCTCACTAAAGTTATCTTCTAGCAGAGTGCTAGGAATTAAGTGTCTCAACATTAACTAGACCTGTCAATCTCTAACTTGTGGATTAAAGTTCCTAGTGTCGCCTTACGTACGAAATGTTTAACTTGAAAATGTTAAAGTTGGGCAAGTGACGAAACTTATACCCGCTGAGGTCAGAGCTCACTCGCGTAGGTTCACAGCCCTATTAGTTTTCGAAAGTAATCCATCTGTCCATCTCTATCAGTAGTCTTACTATTACTTTGTGGTGTCATTATAAAGCAAACATATTGATTATTAATGTCTGTAATGAAAACATATGCTTGTATTATTTAAACGACAAATAAATAAACATACACCATTACTTTTTTTTATAAAGAAATCCATTGGAGGATTTTATTTTAAGCCGTGACTTGTCTGGGTAACTGATATTTCCGCCGTCTACGACTTATCACAGAATATATATTATTTTTACTGTTTCAGGATAGAAAACAAGACATGTTACGATAATCATAAATTATGTACATAAAGTGGCCTAAGGCAAGCGACAGTTAGCCAGTTACGAGGCAACAGCTGCTCTCGCCAATATTGGCTAGCCGCGCACGATACGTCCAATGCTTACAAATATACTATGTCTTGATAAATCGATACCCTGCCGACCGTCATACCGGCCGAATACCGTATTGCAACCACTGACTGTTCTTATTCATTACTCAGTCCATTTAGAACTAATATCTCGTTTTGTGACGGTAACATTTAATTTGCCTCTAACTTGTCTAATCGCAACGTGTATTAGAAAAGCTAGGAGGTCAATTAAAAACGAAGTTATGCACATGATTTCTAATAATGTGTTCACGTCTGAGCAAGTAGGTATTTAATGACCACAAAGAAATATTGCTAAAAACGGCTTCCAGTTTCCGCAAAAAGTTAGAGAAATAAATAATGGAGTCTTAGGAAGAGTATTAAGCGTCTTAAAGCGATGACAACATAAGCCAATTAATCTACGAGTATATCCTAAGCTTTCAAGCTACCTAACAGATCATTCGATTTATATTCCCGGCTTACGGAATGAATGCATACCGACTTATTTTTGGCCAATATTAATTCAGGTAAGTTAACTACTGGACTGATCTCCTTAACTTGACAGAATCTATCTCATTAACATATGTCACACTTTGTTTTGCTCAAATGAACTTGTGTGCTTTCAAGGTAATAAAAACCTCAAAAAATAAATACCTTTAAGAAAAATAAATTCGTTTCGGGTAGCAGAAGTCACCATCTGCTCATCGATCCTTAGCAATGTCTTTTGATTAATAGGGAATCCTTAATATCCAAACAGTAAATAAATGACATGCCTTATATTTTTAAGTGTTGTATATTAATATTATATAAACTGGTGGAGGCTGGTTAAGAAAGCGGAGGAGCATAAATCCCAGTCTGGTGAAAAATTGATTTTTTAATCCAATTAAAATAATAACATTATTTCCAGTGACCGGAAAGTTACTTGGAACAAGTCACTGATTTAAAAAGTCCCAAAAGCGCTTTGATTACACGACTGTCAGACCCATGCCCTGTCGTAATTCTTAAAGGCATTATACCGCTCTAACTTTCATTCTTTCATTGGAAATACTACCCATAACGTTTAATTTATGGCAAGGGGAGAATCTGTACCCTTTTTGATACTTTATCAATGATAGACAGGTATGAACTGTTTAAATAGTTTAGTTGCTGAGCTCTTTAATATAAAATACCACATGAAACATTTCATAAAATATCCAATCCATTACATGATTAACTAAAACATACAATGTCACCTTTAGCCAACTTTCTTTCTTCAACCTAACGCAGTCCACTGCACATACGTCTCTCCCATTTTGCGCCAGATATCCCGGTCCTCCGCTTTACTTATCCTACTTTCCTTAGCCAACTTTAATGATATTTAATAAAGCTTATAGGGCAGAATGCTATACAGCATTCAGCTATAGTATAGATATTAAAATACTCAATTTGTAAAAGTCACACTTATTTAGAAAACAAAACCTTCACTTCGTTTGATACACAGCTTAAAAAATAATTATTGGAAATCGATTAATAATAATTATGTGGGTCTCTATCACTACGTAGCTACTTTGGAAAGTTTCTTGTAAGTCTTGAGAGTTTGTTACTCCGTAATTGGTATCTTGGGACTGCCTGTTTTATTACAGGTATTATATACTTTGGTGCTCATTAATGCAAATTTGAGATATAAACGTCATGTACAATTCGTTCTAAAAAACCAGTGAAGTGTGGTGCGCAGCTACCATATGACATAATAGTTAGTGGAATCTTTACTTCATATTTACTCGAACTGGACTTAACTGGACTGGTAATTTTTATTCAAAATTGTAAACATTATTTGAAAAAATGGATTTTGACTTTGTATCTGGGTTCCAAAAATTAACATGTCTAGGCATATTGTGTCCTGCCCCTCAACACGATTAAAACGAAGAGCATCATCTTAACGAGTGATTGTCTAATTTAACGCAGGATAGTATATTATTATATATAATTAAATATAGGTAATTTGTTTTAAGATAACTAATGAAAAAAAACTGAATCTAGATCATAAATCCATTTACCGCAACAAAGCAAAGTTATCATCAAGTCATCATTGATTATTATAAATAATTTAATATCTTACTAAAACCAACTCCATAAAAATATGCAATTTATAATATACTTTACCGCATGCGCTGCTACAGAAATTGATAATAGAACAAAAAAACGTTCAACAATATAGAACGCAAGAATCAATATCTAACATCTTTCTTAAATTATTCAAATACGGATCGTACAATACATATAGGTTATTGATAATTTTAATACATTTTTTTTAATTCCATCCGAGCGCACGGGTCGCTAGTAAATTTTGACAACAACTATAAAAGAGGACAAAAAAGGTAAACTTAAAGAAAGTTCATTTACAATGCGAAATAATTTCCTGTCACTCCATTAAAAAAATATTATGAATTAAACTACGAGTAACATTCAAAAAACAAAAAAATACTTTAATTGTTGCTTTTCATAGCAAAAACGTCGAGTCCCAACGATTAATTACAACGATCAATGTATAACGTCCGTCCGAGATCCTGCCTATAAAATACATATGAGTTATATGGCCCAAGACGCCAGTTGCCCTTTATTTCTATCGAAAGGCCGGCGCGCCTTCATTTACATACACTTTGCTGACCCAACACCGATAAAACCCTTTTTATCGCAGTAAAAAAGGATTTTAGAGGTTCAACAAAGAATTCTCCACCATGTTATTTAATAAAATAGAAATTGGTAGGTTAAACTGCCTACACATCAGTTCAGTGATGTCGTTGGCAAACCTCAACGGCGGATACAGTCTAGACCCAAGCGCCTTAATGGATGCTCCGGCGATTCATGATTCATAGTACTTTTCGAGAGTTGCAGTTGTAATTTTTCAGTCGCACATACTGGTTTTTCATTGCCCTATTAGGTTTTTTAATTTTCCTGATAAACAAAATAAAACTTAAAACGTTTATGAATTAAAACACTCGGAATTTAAAGTTTTCTATTACCTTCCTTTTAAAGTACATATATTTATAGTATAATTAGTTTTAAGGAATATCGTGTTTTATTGCGACACAACGACTAAATAATACATTTAAATATGTTTTGTGTATTTAAATAGATTATTGAAAAGTCTCTTATCCCATAACCATGCTAAGCGGCAAAGCACTGGAATCGCACAATGAGTACAGACACTGCAGTTGAATGCTTCTATTGAAATAATAAATAAAAATAATCCAACAAATTATATTCGGTTATAACAATCGCACACATAGGATTTCCCAATTTTGAGTAAGGCATCGCTTTTTTCGCTATACTGATCCACTGTTATATTTCAACTACGCAGAAATACAGACATAAAATTTACAACTTTATGGTCCCTTTCCGCACAGAAGTTTTAGCAATGAAATAAGGAAATTCAAAAGAACTCAAAGAAATGGTTGCCTACAAAACTTATTTGCATTCAAATCTACGGTATCTTCTTAACAAAATAAACATCAATGGAACACATTTATATTTAAAGGCACTTAAACACTTTTAAGTATGACTGTACATAGATCAGATTTTATTATTTACCTTTGACAAACAATGTTTTTGACATTAAAGATTGTACTATATTTTTCACCTTCATCAACACCATCCTTATACATCCACCCCTATGAAATTGAAAGCAAAATCTTAACGTTTACAATGTCGGCTTGTACCATGTCATTTCATTCATTTTCAGATATGTATTTGTTGAAGTTACTACTGTCTTAAACAATAACTGAACTCTGGTACTGTCTTAGAACATAATAATGTTGTAATCCGTTAAATAAACCAGTTGAAATTTCACCAAATACCTACATAGCGGTAGCTGTTCAAAATAAATTTTCAAACTAAAGTTCAAGTCAGAAAATCACTGATTATCCACTCTGTGGGGGGCTGCCTCGCTGAGATCCTGCCCCTGGGAGGCGCACACTCGTAACCATTTATTCCCGAGACTTCCAGAAAAACACACCTTGGGAAACGTGCGATGTCGATTTTATTGTAGGCATCTCAAAACTTGCGAAAATATGCTGAGCTTGGAGCAGTCACTGTTTATTGCAGTCTTATTATTTGTGTATAATATATTTTTAATACTATTTTATTTAAAAATACTATTCTTGTTTTGTTACTCATAAAATTAGCATCGTTTATGAATTTAAGTTATTAAACATTCTTTATTATATTCCACAAAGTTAAAAACTAAATGCCAACCTAACGTGGTTTAATTTTAACCTTTTAAGGACCAAAAACTACAATAGAATACTGGATAGCGGGGATCATGTGCCCATTGTTTATACCGCGATCGAGACAACATCTTATCGAATATACAAGTGTTAGGCGAATTGGTGCTTTTTTTATTTACGTTAAAGTTTGGCCATACAACGGGAATGTTGCCACTTGCCATCCTCATCGGTAAATAGGTCACAGACTAGGGACAGCGATCTGGGGCACTATTTTCACTTTTGATAGGTTATTAATTTATAGATTTATTATTATTAGTTAAAAAATAAAATTTAAATAATCGGTTATGTATTATCTAAGGTAAGCAAACCAACAAACGCGCGCTAACTGCTGCGTCGTGTCACTTACCGTTACAATAAAGAGAGGATTTTATTCGTATTACTAATGATCGTAAATGAACGCTATATTGGATAACCATTAATATGAGTTCTGGACCTCATTATTTGTTCCAATTATCCGATATCTACATCGACTTCCAACAATTTGATGTTCCTAATTATCAATTTTTTTTCAGCAATAGAATCCATAAGCTGTATGTATCAGCAAAATTGTATAGACAACAACTGTACTTCGATTTAGTTTATAAAATAGTAAGGCTGTATAAAACTACATTTTGTAAGATTTATAACTTCAAACAACAATAGACTATAACTTCCAGCACACCATGACTACGATAACATTTAGAAAAAAATATTTACAAAAGCATTTAACCTCGTTTCTAGCTGACTTTAGCTTCACGCTTAAGTTATAAGGTCGGTTTTAGAATTCAATCTCAGGTTTCGTGAAAATTCTGTTTAGTATTAGAGAGTACTAACGATAAAGAGCTTCCTCGTACTCGTAATAATAAAAGAGAGCATTAAGGCTAGCCAGCAAATGAATCGTTTAAATCACATTTCTACCAAAACATAATTTGTTTTCTATTAGGTATTTAGATTCGTTTAGAACACTTATTTACAAATATACGTAATCAGCTACTAGTTCGGACTCTGGTTCTCTACTTAGAAGAGTCGCACAAGAAACTCAGTAGCTGCTCTTTTAAAAAGATCGATGATATTGTTTTTAAAACTTGTTTGTTCAACGGATATAAAATATATTATGCAAAGTAGGTATATTACCGTAACTCTAACTTTTGTTTTTAACCCCCGACGCAAAAAGAGGGGTGTTATAAGTTTGACGTGTTTGTCTGTGTGTCTGTGTTTGAGTCTGTGTGTCTGTGTGTGAGTCTGTGTGTCTGTCTGTGGCACCATTACTCCCGAACGAGTGGACCGATTTTGATTTAGTTTTTTGTTTGAAAGGTCATTTAATCGAGCGTGTTCTTAGCTATGTTTTATTAAAATCGGTTAAGCCGTTTATAAGATATAGGGGATGAAAGTGGGAATGAAACGATTGTTTGCAATATACCCGAATGGGGTATCAATGAAAGTAAATGATTCGTACATTACAATAGCTAAGTTTAATTAAAATCGGTTCAGCCGTTTATAAGATATAGGGGATGAAAGTGGGAATGAAAACCCGATTGTTTACAAATATGCCCGAGTGGGATATCAAATAAAAGGAAATGATTCGTACATTACAATAGTAAGAAAGTAAAAACAGGGGTGTTATAAGTTTGACGTGTCTGTCTATATACTAAAATCTAACTTAACCTAACCTACCTATAAAAAGTATGAAATAAAAATTAAATTAAACTAAATTACTTCCTTCAAACTTCCGACCAATTTCAATTTTACCATTCCTTTCAAAAGTTCTTGAGCACATTGTACACAGGCAGCTCTCTTCTTTTCTACTTTCCAACAACCTTCTTAGTCCATTCCAGTCTGGTTTCCGTGCGGGTCACAGTACAGTTTCTGCCTTATTAAATGTTACTGATGATATCCGCTGGGCTATGGAAGATAAATCACTGACTGTACTGGTTTTGCTTGATTTTAGTAATGCTTTTAATTCGGTAGACTTCGATATACTTATTGGTATTCTAAAGTCGTTTTGTTTCTCTTCTGCTTCTCTGGCCTGGTTCAGTTCGTACCTTCGGGATCGCTCGCAGCGTGTTCGTCTTGATGAGTCTACATCTGATTGGTGTAAGCTTAGTGCGGGTGTTCCCCAGGGTGGTGTACTTTCTCCTTTGCTCTTTTCTGTCTTCATTAACTCTGTCACCCGTCTTCTTCGTTCCAATTTCCACCTTTACGCGGACGATTTGCAGATCTATCGTCACTTTTCTGTAGCTGATACTGAGATAGCCATAGCAGCCATCAACGAAGATTTAAGTCGTGTAAGTGATTGGGCTCGGTCATTTGGGTTACTTGTAAATCCAAGTAAGTCACAGGCGATGATTATTGGCAGTAAGCGCATGTGTAACACTTTAGATATTTCGTCTATTTCTCCTGTGACATTTAATGGGGTGCCAATACCATACACTGAGTCTGCTAAAAATTTGGGAGTAATATTTGATTCACATCTTGACTGGAGTTCTTATGTTAAGGAAATCAGTCGTAAAGTATTCTACACTTTTCATTCTTTGAAGTGTCTCCAGAGCTTTTTACCTACGGTTACTAGAATAGCTTTAGCCCAGTCCCTTATACAACCCTTATTAGATTATGCTGATGTTTGTTGCCTTGATGCTACTGAGGAACAATTGAACAAACTTGAGCGTTTGCAAAATTTATCTATCCGGTTCATTTATGGCCTTAAGAAATACATGGACCATGTTTCACATTATCGAGCTGAACTTAAATGGCTCCCAATACGTCAACGTAGGAATACCCGAATTCTTTGCCTTCTATATAATGTCCTCTATAACCCTACTTATCCCTCCTATCTAAGGAATCGTTTTTCTTTTGTACACCAACCTGATGATCCTTGTAGGTCCCACTTAAGGTCTCTTCTTAAATTTCCAGCACATAAGTCTGATTTCTTCTCCTATTCTTTCTCTGTTCATGCAGTCAGACTGTGGAATTCTCTGCCTTCTACAATTCGCGATAGTGCAAGTGTCTCCTTGTTTAAGAAACGAGTTAAAGACTTCTATCTTTCTTCTATTTAAATTTATGTATATTGTCATATTTTTTTTACATGTAAATTTATCATTTATTTATATGTCTATATGAATTAAAATAATTTAGGGTGCTTATATTTTTTTTTATAAGTTATGTATTTATCCATAATCATATATATATATATATATATTTCATATATGTGTATTTTTATTTTATTATTAGTACACACTTGCCTACTTTTCTTACTTTGTTTCCTTTTGTTTTGGCCAGCTGGAAGAAATTTCATTGTGAAATAAGCTGTGCCTTTGTACGTACTTTTCCATGTTTATTGTGTTTTGTCTTTTCTGTGTGTGCATAAATTGTTAAATAAATAAATAAATAAAAATTAAAAAAATCCCCGACGCAAGAACTTCAGTAATTTCCCTTTAAAAAGTAAAAAATAATAAAAGAAACTTAATGTTAAAGACTAAGAATCTATTAATAATTCTAAAAAAAACCTCGCTCTGGGGACCGCTCTTAACAAACTTCAAAATACAAATAGTCTAATTTAGTAACAGAGATGAACATAAAAACAAAATTAAGAGAATAATTCAAAAACTTTCATGAAATTCCTTCAAAAAGTCTTGGGTAAAAGCCTAAAGAGGTAACCATCTTATGAAAAATATCGTAGATAAGAAAGAAATAATTAGGAGCGGTCCCCCAACACGAGGTTTTTTTTTAGAATTATTAATAGATTCTTAGGTACTTTAACATTAAGTTTCTTTTATTATTTTTTACTTTTTAAAGGGAAATTACTTAAGTTCTGGTGTCGGGAATTTTTTAAATTTTAAATTTAATTTTTGTTCTATTGAGTAAAGCAATAAAATAAATAACAAAAGGATATGGGAAAATCTGATAAATTATTAATTATTTATTTCTAAATCCTAATTAACCCTTTGTAGGTATTTATGATATTGAAATATTTTAAAGATATAAGGGCGATACTGGTAAGACTGATATACCTAAACAAATTTAAAACATTTTTTGCACCTTCACCTTGAAGAGAGAGACAACAAGATGAAACTTGAGTTTAATGTACTAGTAGTAATGACTAGCTTATGGGCGTGTCAATTTTAATAATTATTAAACAATTTAAAAAGATTTTGGCCGAGTGTCGGTCAGAAAAACCCACCGAGACATTGAGTTGCAAATCGATGGGTTCTGTTTAAAGTAAAATGTATTAGGTATTATATACATATCCAACCCAAGTTTATATTGTCGAACCAGTTTAAATACTAATTGCAGTATTCATTGCCTCTATAGTTTTTTCTACTCCTTGAATACCTTTTATATAGGTACTTGTAGTATAATAGAATATAAAACAAAATAGTATTGTTTCTGCTTCCAATCAGCATACGTCGACAGTCCAATCTCGAGCTGACGTCAAAGTTACGTGAAGAACAAACGCGACGCTATCTCAGAAGCGTCTTTATCTTAAACAAAATAAAGGCGCACCCTCGTTTGTAACTCGACTACTGTCGAAACAATCACGGGTCTAAAGTTCAGATAGTCGCGCAATTAGATCTGGCATGTACAAGAAGCGTTTCAGGTGAAGTACAGCCCCTTGTAACGATAAGCCGCTTTATTGTCTCCGTTCGTGGCGAGCTTTGCCTTTATCTTTTTATTGCCGGCCCGGTTGGGCATTAGCAATATGCTTCACCATGTTATAGCTTAAACGAAATTTTAAAGGGAACAATTTCTTTTTTTTGTTGTAGTTGCGGAGTCACGGTCACAGTTCTGAAATGACTACAATTACCTACGAGTAAGTGTTATAACACTTATTTTCCTTGGTTTTACATAACGCCAAGAATATCTTTTCATTTAAGCAAATTTTATTGTAAAATATTCTGTAATCAGGAACAAGGATTGTTTATATTATAACTTATTATTTACGTAACGACACATTATTAGAATTCCACTGTTGTCGAAATTTTAAAGGCAGCTCACGTACTATACCGACGAAACTTTCTAATAAATAAACAACTGTAAGATATACCTTCTAAATCAAAACAATTACTAAAAAACACCAATTTCTAGGAGACAAAGGCGTACTTCATTACTAGACATTGTATAATTGCTAACTTTTCTTGAAAATACCCATATAATTACGAATGCCTTATTATATAACAATTTTTATTTGGAAGATAAATAGAACCTATACAAGAGCGGTGATTTAATTACTAAATTTTAAATGTCTTAGGATTCATTAACATCAGTTTATTAGTTAATGTATCAATCAATTTATTGATTGACGCTTCAGTCCTCATCTTTCTGATGTCAATTGCTGGTGGCGCAATCTACCGAACAACAAATGAGGTCTGGCGACCTGCCGAAAAGTCAGAATATATCTTTTAGAGTATTGAGAGAAACCTAACAGTGGAATTTCTCAGAAATTGATAAATAAATTCTACATACAGCGAAAACCTGCATACAATAAAATTAACTCATAGTTTAAATGTGTTTAATAAAAAAATATTAGTATGTGTTTTAATATCACCACTTATATAGATAACAGGAAATTAATTCGTGGATATTTGAAAAGTCATTGATATTAAAGCTATTAATAACGCATTATAAAACACAACTACACATATGATTGTAGTCAATGTGTTTAACACAAAGGGCACAGAGCATTAAGGTACTTCTACCCATCATTTGCAAAAAACCTTTTGCCACGAACCTGCTAAAAACTAATTATATCTATTTTAGTAGTAAATGTTCTTTATAATAAAATCTCCCGTTTCACTCAAAGAATCGTATTCAACAGTATTATTAAGTAGCTTAGAGAACTGCTCTACGTACCATAATTCGGTCATTATTTAACACTTGCCTGTGAACAATGCTTTTAGAATGAATAATTACGCTATCCGTAATGTATCACCGCTGAATATAATTAAACAATTGAGCTATATTTGTGAAGATTCAGAAAGCTTTGACTTGGAGAATGCTAATTGCTAACATAATTAATAAACGTAATGTATAATGAATGACAATCACATGTCACTCATAAATTACGTGCCCATCAATAGTAATCATGCGTATACTAGGCCCATTTGATAGCTTTAGCAATATTATTAATTGGCTATTAAAAATGGGCTTTGACACGATATTTACCTACGTACCAAAAAGGCATTTTTTCTCTTATTTTAGGGGCTGAGGTAACCTTGGCTATGTCGCTCATGTGAAACGTTCCCCTCCCTTTGATTGCGAAAAACCAGCGCTGACTTCGTTATCATTATGCGGAATAGGACCCACTAAATTTGGATGTCAATGATTCAGGTAATTAATTTAAGGTGAGCAGTTTGTGGTATGCGTATGGTATGTGAAGGTATTAATCATTTTTTGCCCAGGACTCATTAAATTGTGCGTTATCATGCGTTCAACAGGTACGGAGTTATAATTAGGTTGTGGAACCATCCAAGTGTGTTGGGAACAAGGGCGCGGGCGCGCGATGTAGGCGGCGCGCGGGCCTCTGGCGGCGCCCGGGGCGCGCGTTCTTTTCGCGAACTACTAGGTAAGATATTAAGGGCGCTAAGCTCTACTTACGCGATTCCACAGTCCGTAGCGGGGCGCGACACTTGTTGTGATATGTGAGGCCGCGTGGCCGGGCTGCGGCAGACTGTTGCTCCCGGGGCCGCTTCACTTGTTACGTGCCACCCGCCGCCCTGCGCGGCTCCACGCCCGCGCCCCGCGCCCCTGCTCGCCCGCCCTGCCAACCCCGCCCCGCTTACCAATATCACAGGGTCCTCCACTTAGCAGCATCTTTCTTACTCGTCGATCTACATACGATAGTCCAGCCGAGGTCGTTTTTCTCAGGTGTCGCCCATGTGACGGTGGCGACCGTAGTGCCCCTAGGCGATGTTTTCCTTGACCGCAAGAGCATCAGAAAAACGTACATATAATTTCGGAAAAAAAACTCTAGTACGTGGCGGGATTTGAACCCGCACCTTCCAGATCGGAAGGCAACAGTCCACACCAATAAGCCACCGACTCTCTTTAGACATGTACACGACTTAAAGTTATTTTTAACGACTAACTATAAATATGACTTCTTTTCTTCAAAATTAAACCAGTTAAGCTCAAATTCCGGAAGTTGGAATACTTATTACCTTAGAGAAACATACGCATAATAATAAATATTCTCGCATCCTAACAAACAATGATTGTGCAAATTTACACAACGTTTTTGCCAAGGAACACCCAGATTCATCAACATAAATATGGCTATTTAGATTTTAGTGAAAAAGATTGCTTCAAAATGCACACATTGACAAGTTAATATTTATTTATAATTTCAAGTATGAGAACAAAGAAGAACATACTCAACGCTACAGGTTGTAGTATCAGTCCAGTTAGCTCCCGTGGGCGGAAGCTTAGATTACAGTACCCATATAATCTCCCTAACTTCAAGGACTACTGTATAAATCGATAATGTCTTAACATCAAACGAAGCTGGATACTCTGTTTGATGAGACACTCATAAACGTCATTCCTAATCTACTAAGTGGCCCTTTACTAATTTCGATTGTGTAATAAATTTAACCAACATCTAATTTAGATACATAACATTACCTGTCTACGGTAAAATACAATCTCACCGAAAACATTTCATGTAAAATGTTGCCAAGACGATCACATAAGGTTTGCCCAGTGAAAAATATATCAGATCTAAAATCTAAGATCTCATGTAGAGCTAAGGTTCTGAATCTACACTTCCTTGGGTACTTCATCAAGTTGTAGACACCGTACAAATTTGTCTGGCTGACTCATTCTGCAGCATGGTTGTTGAAAATACCTATAACCGTAACAAATACCTAATTATTGGTGAGTTTTTTAAAATATAAACAAAAATCCTGACTGCTAAAAAAGCTCACTGAAAAGCGGTAACCAAGCTCTCCTATAGAGTGCAAACATTATCGTAAGCAACACACACACACATATGTATATATATATATTAAAGTACATAATATCTTAATACAATTTATACTTATCATTGTATTATCATCATCATCATCATCATCATCAGCTCATTAAACGTCCCCACCGAGGGGCACGAGCCTACCCGTATAGGGTGATCATTGTATTATAGGCAGGGGCAAACCGGAAAATAGTGAGATTGATAAGCAGGTAGATTTAAAATGTATTTCTACAGTTATTATAGATAATTATTTGTATATATTTAAGTCTTTTGTGTAGTTGCACAATTATTAAGAATGTACAGTTTTAACGGTTATTTGTAATTTGGTATATGGACATAACACAGATAACACAAAATTCATAATATTATAAATTCTGTGGACGTAACTGATCATATTATGTAGGTACTTATATCAAATTAGACACAGTCTTTTCAATTGTAGTGCACAACAAATCGAGTTAAATTATTACTTCGCTGTCACGATTACATGAATTTACCGAATGAATTACGACTTAGCATGCTTCCTGTAATAATAGGTATTTATTTTTCAACTATTTGCATATTTTATGGTAGATTCTTAGATATAAAGCAACTATATTCCTAAACACGTTATAAATCTTTCCCTCAGTATAATTCTCGCTTTCCTTTGTGAAGACGTATAATGGTTGACAGTGTGGCATCAATCCCGCACGTCATTGGTAATGTATTTGTTATAATCCGCTCAATTAGGCAGCCAGCACGTCGCCCCACAACTGATAAATCCAAGAATAAAAACAAACAAGCTGTAATTTCGAAGTATATACTCCTTTTCGTATCAAGGTTTTTGAACTCTACACTGTAAGCAAAAAAGTACACTAAAACAACGGATACAATAAATGTCCATTCTTTCGAAATATAGTTTAATATTGTTTGATGTTATGAACAATAACATAAAGAGCAGCTTAAAGAGTGACTGTATGAGGTTAGCGTGGTAAATAATATGATAATTAGTACTTACAAGGTAAAAAATATCTTTGTACACACATCGATATAGGTCAGAATTACCGATAGAAAGTTTAACTATAAACAATTTTATTGGGATATTCATTATAGACTTTAATCCTTTATAGGATTTATAAGTATGTTTACTAAGCATTATAAGACCATTGCTTTATTTACATACTTGTAAAATACCGCGTTCCAAGTCCTTAACTACAGGTATAAAGCAAATCAGCATCGTTTCTAATTCCAATTGCGGATCTGCAGCTACAAAATCATTTGGCAGAGGATTTATTGCGGTAAACCTTAAGGCACCGGTTGATTGACGGGAATCAGGATTATTCGGCCGAGTATTTACTCCTTGGTAGCCAAAGGTCAAAGTAGACCCCTCGGTCTAGTTACTTAAGGATGTGGCAAAACTGTACATAAGAAGTGGCAGTTTATATATCATCGAGTAAGTGGTTAGGTTAGTTCAATAATTAACTCAATAGAAGCTTTGCGTGTTTTGTTTAATTTTTTCTGGGGACTGCCGTGCATTTTTAGTAGTTGAGGTTATACTCATATTAAGTGTGCTTTTGGTAATCATTTTACAAATAACCTGCATTTAGCAAGTTTTCCATACCGTAAATGCTGTGGCCTTGTTGCAACATTGTAACTTAGAAACTCGTTATAAAATTAATTTACATATCTAATTTATACGCTTTTGTTTATAGCGCGGACGGTATCTATATAGCTACATGAAGAAGCTTATCTTTATGAATTAGATTAGATATAATAAAACTAATAAAAAGGTTTTCATTTAACTAAACAAAGTTTTTTTTATTGCGATAAACGTCATCATCATTCATTCAGAATGCATTCATCTATAACATGTTGTCTATTTAAATAAAAAAAATTGTATCATTCCATGGATTTGTCCAATATTATGTGCAGCAGATAATAATGTCTTAAAATACCTTATTTTTTACTGGGTTCCCCGAGATACAATTTTAAGATTTTGTATTCGATGCAAAGAGTTTCTTTGTTCCAATTTCAAGTTTGTGACCCTTTTAACCCTTAAAGGATTTATTGCGTACCCCTTTCTCCTGTATACATGATGATTACCTTAAACTTTGGAGCATGTTTGTTGTTTTTTACTTTTACAGGTAAGAAGCTTTTCTTTTTGTTGTGCATTAATGTTATAAAGCAGTCCTTTAATGAAATTATCGTTCATTTGTTGGTTTATTTTTCGTCCTACTCTTAGGAATAAGTAAATAAGTTTAAATTAATTTCACAGTAAATCATTAACGACCAATTTTTTACTAGCCTTCTAGTGAAGCTAGAATTTCAGAATATTACAGGCTGTAAAGTTAAAGTCAAAGTGTCTGCCCTTCGGGTTACTTAAGACTTACGCGATCATCACTCAGACGTACTAGCATAGTTTAGTTTTTTTTAAAAGACAAAATATCTTCCAAAAAATTTCTTTTTTCAAAATAAGGGCTTTTGAGGCATATATATCCTGAATGAGAAGTGTTCAAACTCTCCAGCCACAATCCCACGGTTGTACAAAAAGCATTGAGCGGTAAATATTTGAATTTAACGTTTAATATAAGTGAGTCGTTACTTTGAACTAGTGGTTATTTATATGAAGACAATTCAATAAAGATTAAATAGGCACTATAACTTGTTTTCCAAAAAAAACAAGCAACAGTAATATGCAAATACGTATTCAAACTTTTCACAGAAAATCATCATTATCAGCTTATGAAACGTTTTTAAACTTTTTACAGAAAATCATAATCATCATCAGCTCATTAAACGTTTTAAACTTTTTACAGAAAATCATAATCATCATCAGCTCATTAAACGTCCCTAACGAGGTGCACGAGCTTACCCTTAAAATGGGGTCTAGGCCTTCCTTCTCAGATGGCATTTATATGTTGTAGTATCCGATTCTTCATTAAATATTCGATATTATTTTATTTTTATTTCTTTTGTAAACATAAGTACAATAAATGTGCAAAAGCCAAGCAAATAACACTTGCACCTATTTATCTATGTTTATACTACTAAACAATATAATCGAAGGTAATTAATGAAAACACTCATTGAAATTCATCGTAATTGCGTCATCGTAGAACATTACATAATTACCACTTCTACAGGATACTCGTTTCGATGTTTCAAGTATTACCAAGAATTTTAATACAAAAATTAAATACAGATAAACAGTTACGCAACACCCGGCGGAAGTATAAACAGCCGGTTTCCTAAATCCAAATAGTTTTGTATGTAAACAATTTGTAAAAAAGGCATAGGCTAAGTCCGGGCTGTCCCTCGGGGCTCGTAGATCGTCTGAGCTCATTTGTAAGACAGTACAGCAACAGCAATCGACTAAAGATGCCTTATCACTGCATAGTATAAAACAAAGTCGCTTTTTCTGTCCTTATGTGCGCTTTAATCCTTAAAACTACGCAACGGATTTTGATGCGTTTTTTCAATACATAGAATGATTAAGAGGAAGGATTATATTATAATAACATCCATTTAAAAGTAGGGAAATATCGTTATATTTGAGGTTTCTAATGCGATGTCGTAAATAATTTAATTTTTGGCGCCTACTTTGCAAGCGTAGGCTCACCCCTACGAGATTTATCGAAATAATGTATTAATAATGTAATAGAGTATTAATTGTACACAATAAAAAAATCTACAGAAAACTCTGTGTGGTATTGTCTCTCTTATGGATATCCCACAATAATTTTTTTGTCAATTACTTTCTACAACATATTATGGCAAATTTTCGAAACGAATTTAACCAAAACAGCATTAATACTTATCCAATTTAATATTTTAAATACACACACTTGAATAAAGATCTATGTAGTTCTTTACAGCATATGATTTTAATGAACATTTTCGAAGATATTAAATATTTTAAAATTGCTGTGCGTATTGTTTGCGGTTGGTTTGCGGCGATACAGGCCGACGGGGAAGCCGGGAGCGGGCCTTTTACGAATATCAACATTGCACCAGTGCGAAGCAGGGGCCGGTCGCTAGTAATTTTATAAGGCAACAACGTAAATGACTGACAATTGATGTTAATGTTGTTATTAAAAAAGCTTTTTCACCCACACATTTCCTTACCGGATTTCGGATTGTTATTCGATAACCATCGCGATCTAGCGTGTTAAACTGGCCTACCGGTGCATGTTGAAAGATGACTAAAGCTTTACTTTGATGTTCGGCTCTTAGTTTAGCTTGAGGCCCTAAAGGTTACCTTGAATTCGCGGCTCTTGGACACCACGTTGGCCGCCTGTTTAATTCAACCATAAATACGATTCAAAATGTTGATAGCTAATGTTTTGTTATACCTATTGTGTTTTTTTAGAATGTGAAATATAATCCCATGGTTAATTACGAGTAACATAGCACAAGTATTTTTTGCAATTTTTCTTATTGCGTTCCTTACGAAATGAAAAATACTCGTCCAAAAATTTAAATCACCGATTCTGAAGCAATATTGAAAACGGAATCAGAGGTTGTAAGTTGGTGGGTAAATAAAAGAAAGCTAGTTATGAACATTTTTGACGGCCCAGTTGCCATAAAAACAAAATACTTACCTGACCTGTTCTTTACGTTATATTGGAAGGTTATTTATAGATTTGAAGCACTTGGGCTCCTTTCTCCGTTGAAGTGGGGTAAAGAGACGGTTCTCTGGACACAAATACAAAATAACTTGTCACGTTAACCAAATGTCGAGTAGCACTCAACCACCGGAATACTGTTAACGTCCTTTAAGGCAGGTAGTAACAATTGATGTGTAGGTATATAATATCTTTAAAAATCATAATATAATTTTATTTCCTATTTCTAAATCACTTTCATAATAAACATTGAAAATGTTTAATTTCTGCAAAAACAAAACGCCTAATTCAAGCATAGAAAATACAAATGTAGTGTCATGAGATCTGCAATGCTTGGTGAAAATAAAGTTATAAATCACATTTGCAGCTCATTTTCAGGAACATTCTTTTATAATGGTTTTAACATGCTATAAAAGTAAGAGAAATGAATACATTAAGATAAGGACTTATTCATGAGACGGCTTTATTCAAAGTAGGAAGGCACAGATAATATAGCTAATCTCGACGCATTTAGCCAGTGGGTACCTTGAATATTCAAGTTACATTATGGGCCGAGGTAAACTGAATAAACTTTTAGGATTTATTTCATATTCGTATATAAGGTATTTAATTACATTGTTCAAATTTATAGCTTTTTATTTATTTATTTTTTTATTGTACACTGAAATACACAATAAATAAAACAAAAAGAAAAGAAAAAGAGAGTACAATGGAAGGCCTTATTGCACATGGCAATTTCTTCCAGGCAACCTTAGAATGGAGAAATCAAATACATAGGACTTTTTATTCCGT
>PQWD01004725.1:228582-249042 GCA_019425675.1 Leucinodes orbonalis | reverse complement strand
TAGTCGGTAGCAGATTCAGATTTCCCTAGTTTCAATAAGCATGTTGACTGGGTCCTGAAATCGTAAGAACTATTTTAAGTTATTACAAATCTGGGTTAATATAACGATGTGCTACTCTCAGCTCGAAACTCATGTTTTATGAATTTTATAGTCTTCAAAAGTTAGATGGGCAAGTCCATTTTTAAAGTACATTAATTGTCAAAAATTTATTAACAAAGGATAACACATACAATTTGAAGCAACTTTGCAGTGAAACCGTTTTAGTAAACGCAACATTTAATATAGGTGTACAAAATCACAAACTATGCATACTAATTACTGATGCGTGACGTCATAACTAGGTAGGCATTTGTATGAAGCGTTTTGGGAAAGTCCATTAATGTGTTTTAGAATTGGAAATTCTCTGTGAGTTTTAATGTTAACGGAGTAATTTTTTTACCAACGTTTCTATTATTATGCGGTCCATCGATATAATAACACAAAAGAAAAATTGTCATCATCCCTATTTTCCCTGGCCAACTAACGCATCTTCTGTTTTTCTTAATTTTATTCATGTCTTATTGTTTTTGTTGATAGATTTTACTCCATTATTACTCTGTTTTTTTGTGTGGAAATAACAAAATCGGGAACTACGAAACTTTGTTTCTAATGCTAGCAGAGAGAGAGGTACAGAGCGGGACGCCCGACCGTAACAGAGTGGCATTAAAGGAAAAAAAAACAGATTACACAGACAGTTATTATTTTCCATTAATGCCACACTAAAAACTCGAGACAACAGTTGCTAGGTATCTTATACACGGTAATTGTTCAAGCTACAGTGCGTTCATCCCGAAATATAAAAGTGCATAGCACACCTATTTCACGGGACGATATCTGGCACTACGGTGGTACCTACCTAGACGATTCAACTTAAAAACCTTTAGTCATTACCAAGGATGTGAAGATTGGTCATCATATTTATTGCTAGAATCTATCATAACTTTTTGCTACCTCCCAAGTAGCGTTCAAATCCATAAGCGTGAAAAATAACAGTATCCGATGCCGCCCTGTAATCTGCTAAACTGTTTGTTCCTGTGGGGAACACTTATCTGTAATTTGGCGACCGACGCCGCAGCTTCCGTTTTTATATTGTCATTTCCTATACAACTTGTGTGTATTTGATATCACCCTATATCTATGAAACGATAACAAATATCCCTTTTTTAAATAAAAATGAGTTTTTGGTTTTCTTTCCGTGATTAAAAATTTAAGTCCAATATTGTAGTAACACTGTTTAAGATGCGATTGGTGATGATAACGTTTTTTATTCATCAACCAGCCTATAACGCTTCACTGCAAGGCAAAGGCCTTCTCTGTGTGAGCATTAATGTGTTGAGAACACACCCAACTTACGGCGCAGGCGCAATGCGGATTGGCGGATGTTAACGACACCATTCTAATAAACCAAAATTTAATAAGTAATTAACATATGCTTCCGAAACCCAATTTATTATTATATTTTTTTATATCTACCAATGTTTCTGTCGTGGCTCAGTGGTGTGGACTATCACCTTCCTACCGGAAGGCTGTGGTTCAAATCCGCGTACATAGGTACGGAGCTACGAGGAGCACAAGCCAACCCGGCCTAAGTCGTCCACGCAGGCCCACTGCGAATTGGCCGACTACACGCACAACCATTAAATTTATATCGTCCGCGTGTGCAGGTTTTCTCACGATGTTTTCCTTCACCGCAAGAGCGTTAGATAAACGCACATATAATTTCAAAAATTCGAAACATTGGTACGGGTGCGGAAATAACTTGCACTCTCCAGATCGGAAGGCAATAGTGCACACCAATAAGCCACGATGCCCTGATACCATATACCTACGTTTAAATACGCCGAAAAAGTAAAATTATGATATAAAAAAATATCTTCCACTAAAAGTAAGCATCTTTGGATGTTAAGCTTTTAGCCGTTCACCTATTACCTTAAAACAACCGCGTTGTACATGGTCTATGACAAGTCAAGTCAAGTATTTATAGCACGTAAGCAAAGTGAAGAAAAGATTTGTTGCTACTTCCCATGTGGTAACTCCGCTTTCTCATCGAGCCTCTACCAGCGACCTTTCGCAAGACGTCGGTTCATCGGCCAAAGGGTCCTACGCTACGCTTGCCGAGATGCGGTCTTCACTCCAAAACTCGTCTGCTCCAACGGCCACAGTTCTGCGACATTCGTGACCAGCCCACTGCCACTTCAACTGGCTGATCCGACGGCTATGTCGGTATCTTTAGGTCTCATACGCATTAATCATTTCTGACCTTATCCCTAAGAGACCCGAGCATAGCTCGCTCCATTGCGCTTGAGTGACTTTGAACTTGTGAACCATCAGTGTTCATGTCTCAGCTACGTATGTTAGTACGGGTAGGACGTATTGCTCAAAGACTTTTGTCTTTAAGCATTGCGGAATCGTCGACGTGAAGACCTGACATCTTGCCGAATGCCGCCAGCCCAACTGAATCTGAATTTGGAAACCTCAACGAAACCTACTAAAAAGTAACGTTTGGTAAACATTTATACATTTTGATTGGTTCAATTTGAGGTTTACCAAATAAGAAATTTACCACATGGGAGGTAGCCGATTTGTTATTGGTTTCATTTGTGCAATTCCGCATTCCGGTGTATCAAAGGAATTGCACTGTCACGGTCCGTCTGATGCGTTCGTTGCATTCTCGACAAATTGCAACAAATCCCCGCCATTACCATTGTTGGCAAGCTACGGAAGCTTTGAGCTTTCAGTAACAACAATGAGAGTTAATGGGTTAAACAAGATATGTACGCTTATCCGATGCTCTTACGGTGAATGAAAAACAGTGGAAAACCTACACCTACGAAGAAATTCAAAGGTACTCGTAGTGCGTGACATCGACCAATCCGCACTGGGCCCGCGTAAACGACTAAGGCCTAATCACCCTTTACGGGTAGGCTCGTGCTCCTCGTCGTCCCCACCTACGTCCCCACCGAGGGGCATGAGTCTACCCGTATAGGGTGATTAGGCCTTAATCGTCCACGCGGGCCCAGTGCGATTGGACGACTTCACACACAACCTTCGAATCTCCTTGCAGGCGTGCATGAAGGTTTCCTCACGATGTTTCCTTCACGTAAGAGCATCGGATAAGGTACATATATTCGAAAATTCGAAAACACATTGGTACGTGTCGGGATTTGAACCTCAGCCCTCCCGGTAGGAAGGCGACAGTCCACACCATTAATAATAATAATGATAAATTATTTATTTGCAAGAATATGGTAATACATTTGATGTTAATATCAGTACAATTCCAACATATTCAGTCGAAAATTCGACGTGCAAGTTTTGTTAGTAAAATAAATGTACACATATTTTTTACAAGAAATCCGTAACATAAGTAATAATTTTATGAACATTTAATATACCCATTTTAATATAAAATGTCCCAAAGAATACATAAAATATTTATTAAACTTTTAATCTTTCATCATTAGAACAATTTAAAGAAATGTCAAAATTAAATATTATAATAAATTTTAAATCTTTAAAAATAATCGTCAATTGTGTGTACATTTTATTAATAAAAAATTATGCCTAAATTTATTATAGGGTAATGTTTTGAAAATGTCAGGATTTGATTTTATATTTTTATGCCATACAATTACGTTCTTGAGTACAGATGCCAGTCTTGATCAGGACACACAATTTGTTTCCTTGCCTATCTCTATAGTTTATTGTGGAGTTTTCTTTCAAACAATCCTGGATATATATACAAAATTCCGAATTTCATAAATACATAAGCATGGTATTGGCAAGATATTTAGTAACTTAACAAAGGTTTACAACTGTCAAGATAGTCTGCACCACAGATGCTTTTAATGCTTTTTCTTTGGACTTGAACACTCTTTGAATATCCACCGAATTACCCATGGTATAATTTAAAAAAATCAAAATTCTAAATTCTTTATTCAAATTAGGCTTACAAAAAGCACTTATGAACGTCAAAAAATATACAAAAAAACAATTAAAAATCTAAACTAAAAATTTATTTATTTATTTAATTAAAGAAACATACAGCCTTAATTTAACATATGACTAAAAACAAGTAAACAACACAGTTGGCCAAAAAGTTTCCAACGTTAAGTATTGCATATCGAAGTTGATTGACTTATATCATTAAAGTTGTTCATTTCGACACTGAACTGATCGTGTAACAAACATTTGAAAACCGCTTACATTCACTGCTGCATTGATGCAAATGCATTAACACATTTTTCAAATAAAGATTAATACAAAAAAAATAAAAATAAAAAATACTTAAAATTTTGAAGTCACAAAGGAACCTATATCTTCCTTTCTTATAATAAAATTATGTATATTTAAATGGATAACAAACATATTCATACAGAGGGTACTCAATTGTGCTGAACTTTTTTAACATATGAAACAAATACACATAGTTTACAGTTAAAAATATCGATATAATTATAATGTGTATTATGTGTATTGCAAGCACGAATTAGAAATCTGTTCTTTGAGTAATTTGTTCTACAAAAGGGAATAGAAAAAATGGCATTGGAACGAGCACATAACCTAGGGCATCTAAATGAAATACGACTAAGAAGAAAAGGAGAATCTATGCAGTTATTAATGATCTTAAACAGAAACACCTGGTCCCTGTGTTCACGCCGTAATTCCAGTGACTGAAGCTGCGTTAAATGGTCCTTAAATTTGTAACTTAGTCTTTTTAGGAACTTATTTTGAATGCTCTCGACCTGTTCTATATATTTAGTATAACTAGGATTCCATACCGTAGAAGCGTACTCTAGATGGCTTCTTACCAAAGAATTATACAGCATTATATAAGTTTTTATGTTTTTAAAATCCTTGGACTGTCGCAGAATAAAACCCAGCATTTTATAGGACTTAGCAGTAATTTTTTGAATATGTGATGCAAAATCTAGTTTATTATCAAGGTGTACCCCCAAATCCCTGACCTCGGTCACTCTTTTAATTGAAATATCATTAAATTTATAATTGTACATAATAGGATGTTTTTTCCTGGAAAACGTCAAAGTGTGACATTTGTCGATATTTAATTTTAGATTGTTAGCTGAACAATATGCATGAAAATTATTAAGGTCTATTTGAAATAGCCGCGAGTGTTCTTCAGATTTAACAAAAGTAAAAATCTTTGCATCATCAGCATAAAATAAGGTTTTTGAATTAAGAAAGCAATGCGAGATGTCATTGATAAATATATTAAAAAGAAGAGGACCGAGATGCGAGCCCTGAGGTACACCGGATGTAATTGGTACAAAACTTGAAGTATAACCCTTAACCGCTACTGCCTGGGATCTTTCGCGTAAATATGAAGTTAACCATCTTAAGAGATCACCATGTATACCGATATTTTCAAGTTTTGTGATTAAAAGATTATGGGATATTTTGTCAAACGCTTTGGAAAAATCGGTATACACCGCGTCCACCTGGTACCCATTCTCCATAGCCTCTAAGGTCAAATCCAAAAACTCACACAAGTTGGATTCTGTCGATCGTCCCGGTATAAAACCATGTTGACCGGGTATTATAAGCGGCCTGATTGCCGGCAAAAGAGAATCATAAATAATCCTTTCAAAGAGCTTGGGTATAACGGACAGTTTAGAGATGCCACGATAATTAGAGATGTCATGTTTGTCTCCATTCTTAAATATGGGAACTATTATGGACTTCTTCCAAGTTGAGGGCATCACACCCTGTTTTAAAGAGTTATTAAAGAGCAGTGAAAGAGGCACTGATAAATACTTACTACATTGTTTAAGAAATATTGGATGAATACCATCAGGGCCTGTACCCTTATTGATATCAATATTCTTTAAGTACTTTTCCACAACAGCTACATTAATATTAACAGAATTAATGAGACAATCATTGCTTACGATATCACAATTCGAGGCAGCATTAGAAGGTGATTCAAAGACAGAATGGAAAAATGAATTAAATAGGTCAGCTATTTCCTGACCTTCAGATGCTTGCATATCGTTTAGGTATAAGGTATTAGGTATATCATTTTCATTTCGCTTTGACTTAATAAAAGACCAAAAGTGCTTAGGATCTGACTGAATGTTTCTCTCAGCATAAGCAATAAATTGATCATAACAATGAGATTCATAGACTTTAACATCCTGCCGCGCGTTCGAAAAGATATCGTAGTCGTTTCGTCTGCCATAAATTTTCCATTTTTTATGTAGTTTACGTTTCCTATTTATAAGTTTTATAAGACGTTTGTTAAACCAAACAGGGTATCTATTGTTATTTTTCACAACTTTTTGAGGAACAAATCTACTTATCACATCATTAATAACTGCATAGAAACAATCCACAGCATTTTCAATATTGTTATGACTTAAATATTCCTCCCAATCAATATTAGATAGTTCATGATTAATTTTATCATAGTCTGCTGCATGAAAACGTCGGACTACTCTTGTGTCTGGAAACAAACTGGATTTATAATTTGTATATATATCAATACATAACGAGGGATGGTGTCCATCCTCAGGCAGTGACAACGGGGCAGTTCTTTGTACGTTACATTTTAAGTCAGATATTACCAGGTCCAACTTCCTACTGTTCATGTTATTTATCCCATTATATTGATGCCAGTCATTAAAGCATAAAAAATAATTGTGATGTCAAAATGTTATCATAAGGATTTACCAAAGACATATAATTATCATGAGAGTCGGGGTTTAAAACCCATCTGGCAATTGTGATGTTAAAATCGCCCACCAATAAAAAATGGTCATAAGGATACCAAATGAACCAAATATGAATTTTGATGCTTTGGAAAAAAGCGCTTCAGTGGTTTGGCCTGTTGAAAAGAGCACCCAAGAAAACTCAACAGTGTAGCTTTTTTAAAAACAATTACTTAATGTAACAATATATATAAACACTGAATAGCTGAGCAGTGTAGATCACGGATTTATCACATAAATATCGTCAATAGTGTGTAATATTTTATAGAAAGGTGTTTTTTTATAGAAAGGTGTTTTTTATTCTAGCTTTAAACAGTGGAAAGGTAACTACAATAATACCATATTTAAATAGATCCACGTAACCATGATAGGCTGGCAGTTGCAGCACGTTTTGGAAGTGACTTGTCTGATTCTATTCAAGGCATACACCAAATCGATCTAGTTTATTTACAATGAGGTCAATATATATTTCGAACTACAATATTTGTCAATACTATACCAAAAACTTGGTGGTGGTAACATTTTCTATTTCATTATTTTTATATGCACATCTTATTAAGATTCTACTTTCTGAGTTGAGTTTAAATTTTATAAAATTTAGTTTTCTAACATTTAGATTGAGATTATTGTTATCTAGCCATTGAATAATGTGTTCTAAGTTAGTGTTGGATATGAGTTCTAGATTGTCTTGTTTTTAGCTTGTGATTAGTGTAGTGTCATCTGCAAATAAAATAACATTTTTGATTTACGACTTTGGTAAGTCATTAATAAAATAAGAAGAGTAGAGGTCCCAAAATACTACCGAGGTACTCTACATCGATTATGAGCATAAGTGAAAATATGATGTTTTACATTACTGTGGTTTTGCTATTTGTACGCATTGTTGGCGGTCGACAAATAGCTTTTTATCCATGATAATGCTGTGCCTCTAATCCCGTACCTTTCCATTTTTTCTATTAATAATTAATTCGACACAAAATCGAATGCTTTGCTGATATCCAGAAATATGGCAGCAGCGTCTGTAATCCATTATCTAGATTTTTAGTTATTTCTTCTCATGAGTTGAAATGCATCTAGTGTTGTGAGCTTATCCTACGAAAGCCAAATTATTTATCTTTGAACAGGTGATGAATGAGTAAAATTTTTCATATATTACTTTTTGAAAGGGCTTGGACAAGTATTGGTTAACGATAATTGGTCTTATAATTGCACATGTTATCGGAGGTCCATTTTTATATAAAGTTTACTACAGATCTTTTTAATTGTGTTGGAAAATGACCTTGAATAGGGATAAGATTTATTATAATGAGTAAGGGTCTAACAATAAATTTTGCACTTTTAATAATGTCTGTTCTTATTTATCATATCCCGTAGCATTAGTATTGTTTAAATTCTTAATAATATGAATCTTAAGGATTTCGAAACATAATAATATATAAATTTTATTTCCCAAAGTTACAACATACATTTGGCGTGCAGTTTTAATCTAGCCTCCACACTAGGCTGAGCCTGTCCTGTGGAGGTCAATACCATAATAATTATTTTAATTATTTCGTAGTCGTCAACCGGTGTTAAATACATACTTTTATGATGACCCACTGACGCTGTAATGCATGTATAACTATATAAAAACAAAAAACGTTGATAAGGTTGTTCGTCACTCCCCATAGAGCACGCTACTTTCATAGTTTGGCTAAAGATGGCGCTTTGTAAAAAGTCAAATTTTTTACCAACCCCGGTAGAACAAATCATCAAAGTCATCCAGTCGGAAGTCAACCCGGAACGGATCGGCTAGCGGCCAACCTTGCCCACCGTGTCGGGTTACTTTAGACCTCTGTATTATTTTTTTGTGGTAAACCGATTTTCACACTTGGTCACACTCGCGTCCCGTTTTGCGTTCGGGTTGTTGTGTTCCGGTTTTAAATGGTCAAAAACTCGGTGGGAACAACAGTCCTTATAAAACACTACTACTAAAACAATATTAATATTTTTTTTATGTCATAAAATGAACGGGGAGGTTAGCTCGCTCAACTGGTTGTCAATGATACCTTTAGATTTTAAAGTACACCGATTTCGTCATTGACACACTAATGATCTTCAAAATGTTTGGATACTTCCTGAAGTTCTAGAAGTTCTCTAGTGATGGCGCAGTTCTCAGATCAAACATCGAACACAATACACAAAATTTTGCCTTTATTAAATTAGTGAGGACCCATTCGGTGTAATCCTTGGCTTTAAACTAAGGGTTCCGGGTATGATTACCGAGCAGTACAAACATTTATGCGCATGAACATGTCTGTTTGTCATGAATGTTTTCTATGTATGTATTTAAAACAAAAGTATATAAGTGTGTTTATCCGTTGTTAAGTATATAACAGGCTAGATGGCGCTGTGTGAATATCGGTCGATATTTATTATCATCAAAGTAACTGTTCAAGACCGCACTGCGGTCCCATAGACCTGTTGTTGTTTTTTTCGCTCGCGAAACCCGAGCTCAGGCGGGGTTAATGGCGCGTGAAGTAAAGGTTCAATACAGTGTTCTTGACCCGCTTGGGGTCTTTGTGATCTTAATATTTGGACAGATCAAACGGGGCGATCAACTCCGATTTCGGGTTAGGTTATAACTCGGTAGGATTTTTTGAAAACATTAAATTTAACAGGTTAGTGAAAAAATCTAATCCGTATAATATCACTTGCATTTGTCTGAGACAAAAAATAAAAATACGAACTATTGCGTCAGTTTTTATAACACATTTAGCAGGCAATCCAAGGAGGCCATGCTAGTGCTCAGGCATCTAGGGATGGCCTTGACAGGCAACTGTCCATGTGCATGGACAGATATAGTCTGAGACTGGGTACCATCACTGGATACTGCTAATTAAACAAGCATTTTCACATTCTAGGTTTTTTTTGATTCAAAGTGATCGGGACGGTCGGACGCTCACTGATGGTAAGTGATACGCCGACATGACAGAGCGGCATTGAAGAAGACCAACAACTGATAAAAATTAATTATTCTCCATCAATGCGCATCTGCACCCGTCACCGAGACACAGATGTTAGGTCTCTTACACCGTACTTTCACTAGCTACAGTGCCCATCCCGAACACAAAAGTTTATAGTCTCTTATTTGACGGGATGATATCGGGCACTGCGGTAAGTACTTACCTAGATGATTAGTATCGATCTAAACAAAAAGTGAGTATATACGATAATCTCAATGCAGAGCGTGCATGGAGGAGGCATTGACCTAACAAAACTACAAAACCAGGAATCACACAAGGTGAGTTGCCCCTCAGGATTCGAACCCATGACGCTTGTAGTGTGTGCCCATGCAATGTGGGACACCGGGAGACGGAATGAAAACACGTATGTTGAGTGCACTCTGGTATAATGTCTATATGAAATGGCTTACAACTACGCTTATATAATAACTTATGTCTATGTGTGAGGGAGGTTGCTTACACACACTACACGCTGTTCCCACTAGATTACCGAGACAGTTTTGTGTGCTTCATCATCAACAGCTCATTAAACGTCCCCACCGAGGGGCACGAGCCTACCCGTATAGGGTGATTAGGCCTTAGTCGTTCACGGGGGCCCAGTGCGGATTGGACGACTTCACACACAACCTTCGAATCTCTTCGCAGGCGTGCATGAAGGTTTCCTCACGATGTTTTCCTTCACCGTATGAGCGTCGGATAACGTACATATATTTAAGATCACGTGTAAATAAATAAATAAATAATAATAATAATTTTCGAAAACACATTGGTACGTGTCGGGATTTGAACCTCAGCCCTCCCGGTAGGAAGGCCAAACCATTGAGCCACCGACGCTCACTTTTGTGTGTTTATTAGAGTATTATTTTATCTCTCTCTTCAACCTATCTCACTCCACTGCTGGATAGGTGTCCCCCATTTTGCGCCAGATATCCCGGCCCTCCGCTTTTCTCATTCAGCCTCCACAAGCGACCTTTTGCAAGTCCATCGGTCCGGGTGCCTTACGCTACGCTTGCCAAGATGCGGTCTCCAGTCCAGCACTCGTCTGCTCCAACAGCCATCGGTTCTGTGGCATACGTGACCAGCCCACTTCCACTTCATGTATTGATTGTATGATCTGTACAAAAAAATGTTGTTCATAAGTTATTATTCAATGCTTTTATTTAATGAATGGATTTTAACTTTGACTTTGAATAACTTGGTAGATACCAATTAACTAAGTTAATGAATAACCACTCATCGAGGTGAGTTTTCTCACATGTAACCTAATAAAGCTTTGTTAAGAACAATTTGCGAGGAAGAGGCTCCGGTCGGAGGATAGAATGGACCACCGGCGTTTGGAGATGCTCTTACTTTCAGCTGCGAATGTTGGAGGTGGTATCTAAATGGTTACTTTAATTCAAATGTTTCGATGAGATATTGAGACTTTTTTCTTTTGGGCGCAGTGCTAAAGATACCATTTAAGAAGTTTCTGGAACTGAAATAAAAAATCTTAAGGAGTTACTTAAACTAAAATATTTCAAGGAGTTACTCGTATCTTGAGACGTTAGATATACTTTTTTTTCAATTGACGTCTGCTGTTGGCCTATACAGTCCGTATAGCTTCACCAGGCCAGTATTTTTTGGAAATCTGTCGCAAAATAGACATGATCGGCAATGGACTGCGATAAGATGAGTGGCAAGTGACGAGCGCAGATATTGGTGTTACTTATAGTTAAACTCAAAGAATTCGAGAAGATATCCATACAGTTTTGTCAAAAATTCTTTATTTTTATGTATTATGTATGTAGTTTCATTTAAACCAATATTTGAAATAACTTTACTTAAACTTTAATTTTTATAAATCTAATACGTTTAAATAATATTTTTTTTAAGTATAGATTATGACTTTGACATTTCTCTACAAGCGATTGAAATGAATAGTTATTTTTATTTGTCTCCATGAGCGATTGAAGATATGTAAGTGTAATTTTTGCACATGAGCTCAGAATGCCGCGTCCATTAGTTAATAGTTGCATGTTCCAAGGCCCACCTACATCAAGTGTTCTTGAGTTTCAATTCGCGCACGCAGTGGAAAGTGTATCATTCGGGGTTCGATTCCCGGCCGGTGTCGTGTTGAGACTGGTTCGTTGGTGCTGAGGATGCTTTTGTGGAATTTACTTTAATAGTGATTTTGCAATTATATACAAATATATTAATACATTTATTAACGAACCATTTAATGTTGCGGTTGAGACGTCGGCTGCAACACTAAGGGTTCGGTTCGATCCCGGGCAGTACAAACGTTTGTGTGCATGAACATGTCTGTATGTAATAGTATGGTTGTCAAGTTTATCAGTTGTAGTCACAGATTTCCCAATACAGGAGATGGGGCAAGCCGCCTTTTTAAGTGTGACAAATGTAAGCTCAACGAGCATACACTGGCTGCCAGTTTACGCTCTGTGAGACGAGTCAAGACGCACGAATATGAGAAGAAATTACCGTTCTTTCCCAAATGCCATCCTGTGCAATTGTAACATGCATCATCGCAATGAATCAGTAAATTTACCAAGAATATAATAACTTTTCACAGGTTAAGAACCGAAAAGAAATTGCGACACTGGGACTGCCTATAAACTTGGCGGCTTGTCCAGTCTAATTGTATATTCGGATGTCTGTGGTTGTAGTACTCATATTGCAGGCCAAATGCTTAGTTAGGGAGTAAGTGGCTGTATGGGTGTTTTCTATGTATAATATGTATTTATTCAAAAAAAATATATAAGTATGTCTATCCGTGGTTTAGTACCATGTTAAAGGCTCCACGCTTAACTTAGCCCAAGTTGGCTGTGTGAATGTCAGTGAATATTTTATTATTATTAATTATATTATTATAATTAAATTATAGATAAAGATATCTTAATTAATTTAGCCACAGAAAATAGGCTAGGAAATGATTAGTTATATTTCGTCGAATTATGGTTACCATATTCATCCATTCTACTAATACGCTCTTAAGGGTAATGCGCGACATATTTCTAGCTGCTGAATCGTCTGCTATTATTCAAATGAATTAAAAAACTGCGAGACGCAGTGCAGGCAGGCATTACCACACAGCATGGCTATGGCGAGATTGACTGTTAACCATACGCAAAAACTCAATGTCGATTGTGGATTTTACGACGGCATCTTAAGATAGTACCTGGATCAGTTCCGACCACAGATTTCCAATACAGGAGATGGGGCAAGCGCGTTTAAAGTGCGACACTGTAAGCTCAACGAGCATACATGGCTACAGTTTACGCTCTGTGAGACGAGTCAAGACGCACGAATATTAGAAAAATTACGTTTTTTTTAAATGCCTCCTGTGCAATGTAATGCCATTATCGCAATGAATCAGTAAATTTGCCAAGA
Source organism: Leucinodes orbonalis (assembly GCA_019425675.1). Lineage (NCBI taxonomy): Eukaryota > Metazoa > Arthropoda > Insecta > Lepidoptera > Crambidae > Leucinodes > Leucinodes orbonalis. Next base: position 235,883 of record PQWD01004725.1, on the reverse strand, counting down.
ATAGAATAACTTTACAGGTAGAAGAAAAGAAATGCGACAACTGGGACTGCCTATAAACTTGGCGGCTGTCCAGTCTAATGTTTATTCTGATGTCTGTGGTTCCGACAACTCAACGTACCTGCGATGTCTGATAAAAAACAACATGATATTCACACAGCGCCATCTAGCCCAAACTAAGCATTAGCCTGTAGTATGAGTACTAAACAACGATTAACATATTGCACAAGTTGCTACGTCATCTAGCTTATAGCCTTTTTTAATTGTGGTTACGCGTCTCACTCAGTCATTTTCCCCTCGTCGAGGGACGGCACTAAGTCGAGTGAGCCTAGTGGGCGCCTTAGTGGGTCCTTTCTCACAGATTTCCCAATTATTTATTATTTATTTTATCCGATGCCTGTGTTATTCTCCTACTTCGATAGTATCTGAGCGTCTCGTGCCGCGACCGGAACCAATCATCGCTGACTAGGCTCGCTATTTTCATCGGTGACGTCGTTAAGGCCATCTGCGGCAATAACATCAATTGGGAAAAAAAACTGATTTGTCCTTTTAGAAAGTTCTAAGTTTCAAGTCAAGTCCGACAAGTAAAGCAAAATCAAATAAGCATTTAAAACAAAGTAAGCACAACAATTAATTTGATACATGAAAAAAAGCGCTTCTGTTTTTGGCCTACTGAGAAAGATGCACGCAAGAAAGAATAACAGTTAACAGATTTTTTATGTGTAGCTAGTACTAGTCGCTCTAGGTAAGTTCCGCTGTCAGATATCGTCCGTGAACAGGCGGGTTTTGCATTTCTATGTTTTGGATGAGGTAAGTAGTAGTTATTAATAACTGGGTATAAGACATTTAGGTGACATAAAAGTCAAGTCAAAAAACATTTATTTCAAATGGCTTACAAAAGCATTATGAACGTCAAAAATATACAATAATATAATAAAAAACGATTAAAATACTAAACTAAAAATATCAGGATAATATAAAGGATCAGTAAACCAATATTGCCCGGCTGTTTTTGAAGCTCGTAGTTATTCCCAACGTGATGTCACTAAAAAATTGACGATTCAAAAGTATTGTAACAGATTTATTTGAATTAAGATTTTGATTTTGACTAAGCGCTGTCTTATTGATATTTAATTATTTTTTACGTGTATTCCTATTATAAATGTAAATAATATTCAAATATTTGAAGTTCATGTAAGTACCAATAATAACGTTTAATAAATTTGGCCCTGGAAGTTTAGATTGCAAAAGTACATCAAATGGTTCTATTATCTTCTAGCAATTAATGATTAAAAACTCAATTTTGCCTGTCATATCCAAAATTAATCAAACCAATGTATACCGTGCACGTAATAATACAATGAATAATAAAAACAATAGACGATTGCTTTTAGCAGTCGATTACATCGTGTCCAAGGGTACAATAACATTAATTGCAAACCTACAACCTAACGTACGAACCGCAAAATAGGGTGGCACTAAAAGTCGAGCGAACTATCAAACAATACCGAAGGCACACGCACCGCCAGGGGGAGGAAATAATTAATGATGATTGGCCTTAAATTACCCTCTCAAAGGCTATAACTGTCTCACTCGCACACGGTCATCCCGACTTCCCACCTGTCGCGCAAACCGGGATCCTATATAAGAGTAACAGGTAAGGGCCAAATTTAGACCCCTGTGGGACGCCAAGCCGCACGCACCTGTGTTACAATTTTCACAATGGCAACCGAAACGTACGGCCACCGCTTGCTTTACGAAAAGGATATGTTTACGACGGACGTAATGATGGAATACGCGACCGAGGACTGCTACCTAGCCTGGCCTAGATCACCCGACTCAGGCCGGTCTAGCTTGGAGCCAACACCATCCATGGATGGAAGCATCAATCAAGATTCGTCAGCGCATATCGCTTACAGAGGTTTATCACGCGACGTCATCCTGGAAGACAGTGCTGAAGACTCGGAAATCATGGAAGGATCAGCAAAGCGGAGGGGACGAGCGACCAGTGCTGCAGTGTTAAGGAGACGTCGCTTGGCGGCGAACGCTCGTGAGAGGAGGAGGATGCAGAACTTGAATAAGGCCTTCGACAGACTTCGTGGACATCTGCCCTCGTTAGGCGCTGATCGTCAGCTGTCCAAGTACGAGACATTGCAGATGGCGCAAACATATATTGCGGCACTCTACGAGCTTCTACAATAACTGGTAGGTTAATGGAGTTTTAAATTCGTATTAGTAAATCTATCTTGATATTTCCACTGTTTTAAAATAGATCGCTTTTTAAATTTGAGATAGATTTTTAATACTAGTGATGTAATAGTGTAAATATTGTTAAAAAGCTGTCTTTGAACAGTTTGTTTGCCAAATTTGAGTCAAATCCCCGATATTGTTTGATGAATTTGTATATTTGACATCCGCAATAGTATATGGGGCTGTAGTTTATTAGTGAAGTACAGGATATTTATTATGTACCAGAGAATACTAAACGTTACCACGTAATTTAAAAATAATACCATTAAATCATGTACGATAAAAAGGTGTAGCAAGTCTTTAACACAGTTTTGGATTTGCGGTTTCGTGTTACAGTACGCTTATTAAAATTTTATATTGTAATTTTAAGTGATTGTATTGCCTTTTTTTGTCCGTCCTTAGTTTTTAAGTTGTACCCATCTTGCCAACGAAAGTATTATGCCCAAATATTCGTAGGGCTAGGATTTAGTGCCAGTTATGAATATATTGTTATTAGAAAGCTATATATTATTATATAGTAAGCGTTTGTGTATAATGTATCTGATTTTAATGATGCGATGTTTTCCTTTGTAAATATAGAGAATTATGTTTGTAAACATGAATTTCATTGTACCCTTTTCATTTTTTAGCGCTGCCATTTTTTGCCTATTTGTCACGCTTTTGCCATTGAAAAATTCTTCGAGAATGTCATTCAAAGTCAAAGTCAAAAACATTTATTTCAAATAAGGCTTACAAAAAGCACTTATGAATGTCAAAAATATAATAAAAAACGATTAAAATACTAAACTAAAAGTATGAGTTTTGATGCTTTGAAAAAAAACGCTTCAGTGGTTTGGCCTGTTGAGAAAGAAGCACTCAAGAAAACTCAACAGTGTACCTTATTTAAAAACAATTCCTTAATGTAACATATATCATAAACACTGAAATAGCTGAGCAGGTTAAGACCACGGATTATTATCACATAAATATTCGTCAATAGTGTACCCTTTTTTAGAAAGGTGTTGTTTGATTCTAACTTTAAACATATGAAATTCTTAATTTGAGTTTAGAAAGGTTTCCTTAGCGTAGAGTATAAATGTATTTTGTTATTTTAATTGTGATATTGAAATTACACGTACTATTGTAACAATTATTATTATAAATCAAAATAAATTCAAAACTTGAAGGTAAATTCGAAAATATATTCAATCGATAATTTGTTTGGCCAATTTGAGTCTATTAATTTCTTTAATTATATTTCAAGATAAATACAGATAAACTTCTATCGATATTATTAATAAAAACAATATTTACACACACAGTTATATTATGAAATTTTGGAAAAGAAACATTTCATATAAATTCAGCCACCACCTTGGCCGATTTTGGATTTTCAGCATTCGAAGACCCATGTAGCTTAATGGTTGAAATTTCGGCTATTACACAAAGGTTCCTGGTTCTATTGTTAAGCAGTTCCTATTTTGTATATATGAACATGTCTTATGTATTTTTGGTGTAATGGTTGAGATGTCGGCTACTATACCCAGGGTATGGGGTTCGATCCCGGGCAGTACAAACATTTGTGTGCATAAACATGTCTGTTTGTATTTGTTCGGGTGTTTCTACGTATAATACGAGTATGTCAGTATTTAAAAAAATATATATATGTATGTTTGTAAGTTGTGTAGTACACATAGTTTAGGTGTTTTCTTAAAATTGGGGCTAAATAGCGCTGTGTGGAAATTATACATATTATTTTTATAACTCATGTCGAAACCTTCCCTCGATTCCATCATATTCTTTATACAGTCTAATTCCTGGTGCATTCTAAATGCAATTCTTTGCATTAATACCAACGGCTACCGTATATCAGTTATGCTATCTACTGAAGACGTCAAGGGACCCCCAAAGCGGTGGGACAATCAGTCAGAACTATGCAAATGCAAGCAGATGCGTCCAAATGCATCCTTTTTACTGCAACGAACTTGTGGCAGACGATTCTCGACTTATGGTGCAAGAAAGAAAGTCAGAATAGTTGTAATGTTTTGAAATAGAGTCATAAGATTGACTAGCTTTTCCGTGCGACTTCGTCCGCGTGGAATAGTTACTTTGGGCTAACGCATACTTTAACCAGCTACTTTGTTTATATAGGTGAGTTAAAACTACGATGACTCCTAAGCTATTCATTAAAATCGAATGATAATGAAAAATTTGTTTTAAATGAAATACTTGTGATGAAAACGTAATATTAAGTTTATAAAAACGCCTACGCAAATAGTGCATTATTTTAAATCATTTTTTTTGCAAATAAAGGTTATAGTGAGCTAGCCATAACAGATAGACATATGCTGTCGCGGACTTTTTTAGAACTTTGAAGGCGAACAATATTGTCATAAATGACTTTTACCAACTATAACCGTTTTCGCAGCGCACGCAGTTCTAAGTGGGATAAAAATCCAACGATTTTTTAACATTCTTTCTTACTACTCCGATCCTTTTGTATTTAGCGTGTTACCACTGAAAGTCGGACCAGTTGCTCCTGAGATTGCGCGTTCAATCAAACAAACAAAAAAGCGATATTATGTAAATATCTAGAGACATAGCACCATATAGCCCCAAATTATGTAGAGCTTTTATTATGGGTACTGAACAACGCTAATGCGTTGCATTAATATGCTCTTATGTACTTTACATAGAAACACCTAGATCAATGTTCATGCACACAGATGTCCGGGGATCGAACCCGGAACCTTTGATGTAGTAGCCGAGGTCTATACCATTACACCACACGGGTCGTTAAAACCATATATTACCAAAAATACTTCAAGTATTTTAGGTGATATGTGAAACTTGGTCATAAAAGAGTTTATTTATGGAAATAAACTTTCAGTGGCAAGTAGCGTACTCTCTTATATAAAAACTTGCTTTTGTACACGGCTTCGCTCGCGCCAAGATGTATTATTTTCATCCCCATTTTCCTTTAGGGGTGAAGTTTATCAAAATCCTTTCGTAAGAGATACTACATCATATTAGTTTTATGCAAGCAAAGTCTCAGCCAGCAAAATTGACAAAGTTTCATCCCCAATTTAATCCCTCGTTGCTACCCAATCAATTAAAATCCTTCTTAGCGGATGATAGCATAATAGTTGCATGCAAATTTCAGCCTGATCCGTCCAGTGGTTTGGGCTGCGCGTTGATACATCACTATGACAGTCAGTAAACTTTGAGTTATATATACAGGCTTTCCCATACATCTAGCTTTGGGTAGATTGGCCCATAGCCCAGCATGCGGGTCCAATGCAGATTGGTGGATGTTTACGACTACCATCCTATGATTGTAGCCGGAACCGAAGTCAAAGTCAAAAGCATTTATTTCAAATTAGGCTTACAAAAAGCACTTATGAACGTCAAAAAAATACAAAAATATAATAAAAACGATTAAAGTACTAAACTAAAAATATGAGTTTTGATGCTTTGAAATAAAAAGCGCTTCAGTGGTAATGTGCCCTCCGAAGTACGGAATTACCTTTATTTTTCTTACCTGTTTATAATTATATGGGATTTTTGATATAAGCATGTCAACGTATCTATTTTATTTTAAGGTTTTTTAAAAAGTTATCTTCTTCATACATAATCAAAAGGAATCATAATATATGTTACCCTATCAAATATTATAAATTCAAGATTTTTTAAAACTTTTCAGGGTAAAGAACACCCCGTTAAACGGGTGATTAAAACGTTTTTAATCACAAATTACGTTCACACCCCGCTATATTATTAAAACACGTAACGTGTGCGTAATCAAGGGTTCTGTCAAAATTTTGACAGCTCCTCAAAGATGGCGACGTCTTAATTCCGCCGCTAGTTGTCAGATGTGACGGCTGCGTCAAATGCGTTGAGTCACGTGCAATTCTGCGTATGAGGTGTGGATGGGTGTTTTTTTTGTCGATTAATATTGTCAAGCGTGTGACTGCATCTGGAGTAAGGTTCTTTACATTTTGGAAATAACTTTGAAATAACAAAACGGGGAAACTTTTTTATAGTAATTTATATCTATTTTTTAAAGAGTTTATTTAAATAAAACAAACATCCACTGACATTCACAACGCGTCATCTAGCCCTAAGTTAAGCGTGAACCTGTATTATGGGTACTAAACAACTAATAAACATACTTATTTATTTTTTTGTATATACATACATTTTATACATAGAAAACACCCAGACCATTACCTACAAACAGACATGTTCATGCACACAAATGTTTGTTCTGCCCGGGGATCGAACCCGGAACTCTTGGTGTTGCAGTCGACCTCTCAACCGCAATACCAAATGGGTCGTCAAATTTAAAACCTAGTTACCAAATGAAATATTTTATTTTATTTTATATAACTTGTGTCTACTACTGAATCCCAGCACCTTATCTTCTCTTCAACCTGTTGTAGTCCACTGCTGGATCTATATCTCCACTATTCTGCGCCAGATATCACGGTCCTCCGCTTTCCTCATCTAGCCTCGACCAGGGGCTCTCGCAAGTGGTCGGTCCATCGGGCCAGAGGGCACTACCTTCGTCAAGTCCATTCTAGTTCAGTCTCCAATTCGTTAGCCAAACTGTCTCGTCTCTTTGGGATTGAAACTCGACTGCTCAATGTTAAATTTAAACGAAAACGTTAATGTGTGTAAGAATTACACAAAGAAAAAACCCTTGTACATGAGCAGCTAAAAATCTCATACTTTGACTTTCGAAGCTTGTACATCTAAATATACGCTTTCATAATTAAAATTACTCAATAAAATAAACATTAGCAAGCTTCTTGTACTAAAAAAACATCACTTTGTGTTAGAGGCGACTAACGTGGAGGACAAAATGTTTTATTAAATGTGGTTTTCCCGGTTGACATAGCTACAGTTTGCAGACAATGATCGTCTAAATGCGACCAATACATTTTATGGATTTTTATGTGTCTCTTACACATTCTGATAGATGGCACTAGTTTTTAATATGTAGCATGGTCATATTAAAAAATCTCGTACAAAATTGTACGAGATTTCCTCGTACGTTTGGCAACCCTGTCGCT
>PQWD01004725.1:84394-226221 GCA_019425675.1 Leucinodes orbonalis | reverse complement strand
ACCCCTTAGAGCACCGCAATATGTTAATGATAGTAGACAAAATGGATTGTATTGAGTCCACAATCCTGGCAGTTAAACGGTTATCTCTCTCTTCAACCTATTACACTCCACTGCTGGACATAGGTCTCCTCCATGTTGCGCCAGATATCCCGGTCCGCCGCTTTCCTCATCCAGCCTCCACCAGCGACCTTCCGCAAGTCCGTCGGTCCATCGGTCCGGCGTCCTACGCTACGCTTGCCGAGACGCGGTCTCCACTCTAGAACTCGCTCAACGGCCATCGGTTCTGCGACATACGTGACCAGCCCACCGCCACTTCAACTGTCATTCTATTGTATTCTACCATCTTGGCGTTTTAAAGGTAAAATATAATAATAATCTATCAAAGGCTGTCAGGCGGGGTTAAACGTAAATATAAATAAATAACTTTCGATTAGACTAAGGGGGATTTAGTTATAGTCTGAAAAACCAATGATATTCTCTATATATAAAGGTAGATACGCCATCCGTGCCTCACGAAACGAACTACCGAAGAGAGTACAGTTTGTACTCATTTGTTTAAGTAAATGTACGCTCATTCGAAATATGTGTGCTGTCACTGCATTCGGAACATATTTTTCGATTGTTTTGTGAGCATATCACGAATCCATACTTTTTACATCATTGTGAAAAACCACATGAAGTTTAGACGCTTAAAAAAATCTCTAGCATAGCATTTAGTAAATGCGCACTTCGTCTTATCTCCTATTAAGACAAATTTCGAGCCTCCAATGTAATGATCGGATTAAAGAGCACGATAATTTCGTGAACAATTATCCGTGTGTACGTTACTCGAGATTTTGCGAATGGTTTTCAAAACCGGGCGCTGTCTGCCCTACAATGTTGCTTGGCATTGAGTATTGAATTTAAACTGGTTGCGGTAATGGTGGCACGATGGTACGGTATATCCCTAGAAATTATATGTACCTTATCCGCCGCTCTTACGGTGAAGGAAAACATTGTGGGGAAACCTGCGAAGAGATTCAATTCAAAGGCTTGTGCCCCTCGTTGGGGTTGTTCAATTAGATGATGATGATGAAAACACTTATGAATGTCAAAACATAAATAAATACAATATAAAACATTTCAATTGCAAAAGTAAAAGCAAAAATGCATTTTGATAAATGAAAAATGAAAAATCGCTTTCGTGGCGCTGTGTAAATGTCAGTGGCGCTGTGAAAATGTCAGTGGCGCTGTGTAAATGTGATTATTTAATGTTTTATATATTTTATGTGCCACTCCCTTGTAGGTCATATTTTTTGCATTGTTAAAACTAAAAAACAAATAACGACATCAAAACAACACCCACCGGTAGCTCGTATGAGTTATGACAACGTTATTTGAATTAATCTAAAAACGGAAACGAGGCGTGGCCTAAAGCATCAATACTAGAACGCAAAACTAAAAAAACGGTAAAAAATAAGCAAAAACATATCGCCGGAGGTAAACGGCGAATGATTGAAACCTCTTAATTAAGGAAGAATTATTTCCTTGATCTACTTAATTGTTTTCTTAATTATTTTTGATTTCTTAGGCGGACGGGGGTAATGAATTCAAATTTAAAAAGTACTTTATTACATTTAATCTTTAAATATTTAATTTTATTTGGAAAACAATACAGTATGTATATACAGTATGTATACGAGTTCTGGAGTGGAGACCGCGTCTTGGCAAGCGTAGCGTAGGACGCCCTCCGGCCCGATGGACCGACGACTTGCGGAAGGTCGCTGGTGGGAGCTGGATGAGAAAAGCGGAGGACCGGGATATCTGGCGCAAAATGGGGGAGACCTATGTCCAGCAGTGGACTGCGATAGGTTGAAGAGAGAGACAGTATGTATATAACAAAACAGAATGACTATAGTGACAAACATATACACAGTTACAATAATGTCGCATATAGGTAGCACTTTGTAATCAATTATGTTATTTTATATCATCATCCGCCTATAATATGCCACTGTAGGACACAGGCCTTCTCATGGGGCATGACTGTGAGGTGATTGGGCCGTACCCCGCCATAAGGGCCAAATGTGGATTAGTATGCCTGACGGCTTAATATGTCTTCTGAAACACGGAATCAACTTTCTTTTCGGACAATCAGGTGATGACATACCATTGGAGTTTTCATAATTGTGATGCTAATAGCTACGCCATCTACCGGTGCTATTTAGTATATAATTTTTATATACGCAAACTTAACTGTGACACCCCGTGGTAGCTCTCTTGGGCTTGGGGCCTATTCGATGAAAATGAAAGGTTTTTTTTCATGGTATAGTGTACAGGACGGTCAAAACGCTCACCTGATGTTAAGTGACCTAACCATGACAGCGCGGCATTGAAGGACACCAACAACTGATAGACAGTTATTATTCTCCGTCAATGCCGCACTGCGCCCGATACCAGAGACACAGATGTTAGATCTCTTATACCCAGTAATTTCACTAGTTACAGTGCCCTACCCTGAAACACAAAGAATAAAATAAGTGCATAGCACTCCTGTTTCACGGGACGATATCTGGCACTGCGGTGGTACCTACCTAGACGACTCAGTATCGAGTCCACCACTTAGTAAAGGTTTTGCACCACCACGCATGTAACCGGTGGTAGAGTCATAAAAATATAATAATAACAGTTGTCTTTTCAAAAGTTTTTGTAGAAGGTTGATTTGAATTGAGATGTTTCTAGGTGGTAGACTCGATACTGAGTCGTCGAGGTAGGTACTACCGCAGTGCCAGATATCATCCCGTGAAACAGGAGTGTTATGCACTTTTGTGTTTCGGGATGACGGCACTGTAGCCAGTGAAATTACCGGGTATAAGAGACCTAACATCTGTTGTCCCGGGTGACGCAGTGCGGCATTGATGGAGGATAATAACTGTATCAGTTGTTGGTCTCCTTTAATGCCGCTCTGTCATGGTCTGGCGTATCACTTACCATCAGGTGAGCGTCCAGACCATCCTGTTGACGTATAATATTAAAAAAATGTTTTGATTTGATTACATAAATGATGGCAAAAACTGTTGTTACGACATAGCACAGTTACTTATTTCGGTAAACGAAAATATGATGATATGGTATCCTTCTATAATAGCTGCTTATATAAAAAATATTTTGCTTTATTCTAGCATGTATTAATACTGGATTAAATCGGTTTTAAAAATTGATTACTTTATTTGGATGTAGGTATAAAAGTTTCTGTCAAATGCTCCCATACAAAGGTAACTCCATCGATGTTCCAGTAAACTTATGAATAAACATGAGTAGATTCCAATAGGTTGCGATATCTCGGAGCGCACAAATAATACTATCATATCGAAACTATTGTTTGTTTGTTCACCTGTCAACGCGGGCCACTTACAAATTGCCACCGTTCGTATCTATGAAACAATCTATGAGGATAGCCGTACAAAATTTATCGCATATAAAACCAGAAACTTATCTGGGAACGGATCGCCAATAATAAAATAAAAAGTCGAAACGTCACGCTAGAAAGAGATAGCGCTCTACAAAAGAAAGAGACGGCGAGATCGCGGCGCTTCTTCCGGTTGCGCCGGCGCAGGTGACACAAAATTTATTCCAAATTTGAAAACCGAAAGATATTTTATTCGAAATGATTCAAACGACATTTTAAATATGGACATCTTTTATGTTGCGGTGGCCGGTTGACAGTTTTATATTTGTCGTCAATGTAATGGCGGTAAAAAGGTATTTGATTTATATGAAAATAATGCGGTACCTATGTGCGCGCCAGTTGACAAAGATCACTCAATATTAGAAGGGCAATGATATTCTGTATAAATAAATCATTGTAGCAGGATTATATTGATCTCAGTCATTTCTTTTATCAGTATTATTTTTTCATGTGAGTAATCTTTCTGTTATTTAAACCAATAGATGTATCTCTCTTCAACCTATCGCAGTCCACTGCTGGATATAGGTATCACTCATTTTGCGCCAGATAGCTCGGTCCTACTTCTCATCTAGAACAAAACGTGTTAACAACAATAATGTCTAAGCTAATCATAGGCAATGGAGCGAGCTATGCTCGGAGTCTCTCTTAGGGATAACATCAGAAATTATTTAATCCGTAAGAGAACTAAAGTGACCGACATAGCCCATAGAAAGTTGAAGCAGTGGGCTGGTCACGTATGTCGCAGAACCGATGGCCGTTGGAGCAGACATGCAGACGATACTGATTGCCATAGCGTTTTGTGATAATATTTTATTTCCATGTTCTGCTAGTGATAGACCAATTTTTTTTTATTGCTTATGTAGGCAGATGATCAGGCGGCCCATCTGATGGAAAACGGTAACCGCCGCTCATGGACAACTGCAGTGCTAAGAGCAAAGCCATGCCGCTGCCTATCAAGAGGCAAGGGTTCTCTTTAAACCTCGCCTGAAGAAGGACATGTCGTAGTTATTAGGGAATACCGTGGCTGGGAGGTCATTCCATAATTTACACGCACGCGGAAGGAACGATCGCTGGAAACGAACGGTTTTAGAAGCGAAAGTTTCAGGTGGTTGGATGGACCCTAGCTCAGCATCGAGTCTTACGATGTCGTCCATTATTTTATAAAAATCTTTTTCCTAGTGCGCATAGTTGCCTCGTACGGTAGGTCCTCAACCCTCAATGTGAGAATTGAGAGCCCAACTTTTCCGACTATAACTCAATCACACAATCTCTGATTTCAAGTTCCACAATTGTTTTGGACTTTCCACAATTGCTTTGGACTTTCACTAAATCCGTATCAAGTTTTGGAGAGTATTAAACCAAATGTCTCTCAAATCACACGCACATAAAAATTCATGACGTTTATACAATCAAGTGTCGTGTCTGTCCGAGATTTATTCACCGTAATTAATAAATCATCTCGCCGTGGGACCGCGGTGAAGCTCGGATCTTTATCTTTTTTTATTCTCCCCAAAGCTTTAATATCTTCGCCAAAGATGCTTATCTCTTGTTTTGCACTTTTGTTTTCAGCTCCGCTTTGCTTTTTAACGCTTTTGCTTAATTTTGTTTACTTTTTGGAATTGATACTGTATTTTTTTGAACGATTTCTTGTAATGGTCGTGAATTAATGCATGGAGTCTACCTTGTTAATATGTTCAAAAAACGTACTTACATTATCCTTTTTATGTTCTATAAGCGGCTTTGTACTAGTTCTTTCCACCTAGTTTGCGTTCATACCATTGGGGTTAAAGGCGTATTATTATCATCAGCTCATTAAACGTCCCCACCGAGGGACACGGGCCTACCCGTATAGGGTGATTAGGCCTTAGTCGTCCACGCGGGTCCAGTGCGGATTGGACGACTTCACACACAACCTTCGAATCTCTTCGCAGGTGTGCATGAAGGTTACATATATTTTCAAAAATCACATTGGTACGTGTCGGGATTTGAACCTCAGCCCTCCCGGTAGGAAGGCGACAGTCCACACCATTGAGCCACCGACGCTCTCGTAAAAAAAGGCGTATTAGTGGATCTTATCGACTATCATCTTGAGATTATAGCCGGAACCGACGATGTAACGTGCTCTCCGATGCACGGCATCATCTTTCTTTTCATACAATCAGGTATTTCAGCATTCAATATCCAGAATTGGAAAAAATAGCACAAAATGGTTTTCTCTATGGAACAAGAAACAAATAGGGAATTTCTAAAATTGAATAGGCCAGCGTTTGACGCCTTGTTTAGTGTTAAACATCGACGATGTCTAGGATGGATGAAGGACACTGATCTAGAAAATATAACTAACATGGGGACTTTTTTTATTTCTTTCCATGGGTTTTGAATGCCCCGGAACACTGAACGACAGTTAACTTTAAATAACAGACAAATGATGTTTTAAAAGTAGCACGTAAAGTCCCTTGCAAAAGCCCTAGCCAATAAATAACTGAATACAATTGAGTTTAAAATCTGCCTGTCCCTGCTTTATGCACTGCGGAAGGCTCTGCCGCGGGCGCATGACTAATTGGACAGCTTCCGGATAGGCTTTGCGATGTAACCTTATTTTAGAAATCTGCAAAGCTGCAAAATGCCGCCCTTTTTTGTAAACAGTTTTGGTGTAAGATATGAGTTTAATGTATTAAAATAAAATATATTATATTTGTTTTATTTTATGTCCGAAATGGGTGCACAGTTTAAGACAGAAAATGATAAAGATTTTAATGAAGAAATACCTACAGACATTGAACAGCTGTATCTAGCTTCAATTTAAGCTTTAGTTAAAGACTATCGCAAAAAGGCAAACGAAAATCTATTGTTTGTGGGGACAATTATCCCCAACGAATCTAATCATTTCATCATCATCATACTACCCGCCGACCAACCAGATGGACGGATGACCATAACATGGTCATCCGTCCATCTGGTTGGTCGGCCTACGCTTCGTTTTCCGTTACGCGGACGCCACTCGAGAACCTTTCAACCCCACCGGCCATCGGTTCTATGCACTATGTGTCCTGTCCACTGCCACTTCAACTTGCTTATTCTGTGGGCTATGCCGGTCACTTTAGTTCTCCTACAGATATCCTCGTTTCGGATTTTATATCGTATAACAGTTAAGTTATATTTTGTCGTATAAAAGTTTGTCGATATTCAGATTTCTATTCATTGCGACATGGAAACTAGCAGGGACGTCATCAGAATCCCACCGACCAATGAACGTAACATATAAACCGATTATGACATCTCCAGCAGAGTCAGAAGCTATTGAGAATTTCCGAAAAAAATTCAAATTACGTTTTAATAGCCCTCATGGTTCTATAGAATATTAAAACGACATTATCATATTTATACCATTTGTATCGATTCGGTCACGGCTGACAAATTAAAGGTGCTTAGCGTTGGTTGTGAGTGCACCCTTTTGCGTCTGCATATTTCACATACCCTGGGGATAGTTTGGGGCTTTTTTAAGACATTAAATCATGAGTTTAATTGACTGCCGATTGGAACGAGATGTTTTAAATAATTAATATGCACCATTTATATACGCCTTGTTGGAGACGGCCGGTTAGAATATAATTGTCATCAAAGATTTATCTTTGATTGTCACCATGTTGCTCGTGCGTAAAAGGTTTACTAGGTGGTAGACTCGATACTGAGTCGTCTAGGTAGATACAACCGCAGTGCCAGATATCATTCCGTGAAACAGGAGTGTTATGAAATTTTGTGTTTCGGGATAAGGGTACTGTAGCTAGTGAAATTACCGGGTATAAGAGCCCTTACATCTGTTGTCTCAGGTGACGGGCGCAGTGCGACATTGATGGAGGTTAATAACTGTCTATCAGTTGTTGGTCTCCTTTAATGCCGCTGTGTCATGGTCTGGCGTATCACTTACCATCAGGTGAGCGTCCAGACCGTCGTGTACACTTATAACATAAAAAAGGTAAGGGACAAAACATTTCAAGCATTTATGAGCACAGCAATCTTGAACCAGCCTGCTAAAGATGAGATTTTTGGCAAAACCCTTTACTTATAAAGGTCTTTGAAGAGGCCATAAGTCCAGCAGTGAATTGTTACGGGATGTTAAAATAACTCTGGAACCCTTGGTGTAGTAGTCGACGTCTCAACCAATACACCAAATGGGTCGTCACAGTAAAGTAAATACCTGAACAATAAAATATAATAATAATAATTTGTTTATTTCGGACCAGTAATCCATAGTGGTGTTAGTATTATATTAAGATAACTTATAACCTAGTGTTAGTACTTAAGCTATTTACAGAATGCACCATTTTAATTATAATAGGGGAATAGTTATCCTCCGCAATTGTTTTTAGAATTCTGTTGTGACTATCTCTCACCCTTCTAAGCAACGCAGCTGTCTTTTTTCGTAGGATTGCATGAAAGCCGTCCGTATGAGCTTGCACAAACATTTCTGACGCGCTACAGTACCGAGGCAGTCCCAGCAGCATTCTAAAAGCATTATTATATTGGACGCGCAGGACATCCAGAGATTTTTTGGTGTAACTAGTCCACAGACTGCTCGTGTACATGCTTTGGCAGTACGCCTTAAAAAGGGTAATTTTAACTTCATCTGTACATCTTGCAAATCTGCGAGCCAGCATGTTACCTCTGACCGCCAGAGCCCTGCGTTCCCTCTCAATATCCGTATGGTCCTTGAGGTCATCAGAAATAAAAAATAAATATAGAAAAATACAATAATATAGAAATATATATAATATAGAAACATAGAAAAATAAATATAGCAAATATTTTATTGTTTATTATTAAAGTTGTCGTCACATATTTATTCGTATTTGATAATTGAATTGAATTTTGCCAGTTTGATCGAATACAGTATTTTTCTTTAAAATCTAAAACCTGTATAATTTATTTCCCCAAAGCACGTCGTAATAAAAGACCTGCCAATTAATCCCTAAAGATAATAATCATCATCTGCCATTTACCATCAATTTGGCTAACTAGGGCATCATTGTGTTCGCCATTTGGCAAATTTGAAATCGGTAGCACGAATGTCCATCTGCATTGTAATATACATGCATTTTTATGAGGTAGCCGCAATGGTAACCCTGACAAATTCAGATGGTCCAACCAGTCAATGCATCAAAAGGATCTAACGACTTCTCGATTTGGTCGAACTGTACTGTCCCTTGAAGACATCGGGTTGAGATGAATCAGATAGTAGATAACTGTTAGAAACAGACAGTTTTTTATTAAGTCGTTATTGTAGCAAGAAAACATTTAATATCAGCATATCAGATAAAATCGCGTTACTGTCATTATTATAAAATATTATTTCATTGAATACTCCCAATTGAATTTAATTCCCAGTAAGACAACTAGATAACAATAAACTAACTTAAAATATATTTCTGTGTTTATGATAATCATGGACGAATATATATTTTTTAATATTTTTAAAACGTTCATGAAATTAATGTTCTGAATTTTATAAATAAAATTTTCCTATTTTTATTGTTTTTTCAGATTTGTAACCTCTATTCTCAAAGTACTCTGCGTGCTAAGTGATCACTCGTCAGAGCTATAAACGTAGCCCGCGGCGCCGCCTGATTGAATATCACGCGTCCAGCGCACGAATCCCATACCTACTGGATAAGACGTATATTGCCATAAATTAACTACAGTTATATCTTTAACTGATGGGGAAATTGCATAATTCCTATTGACGCCAATAAAAATATTTCTCATATATTTTTATGAGTAAGCTAACTGTAAAGTACACTAATTACATGATGGTTATCAGCAAATGAGTCACTTATTGGTGTGGACTGTTGCTTGGCGAGGAGCTTTTGGAGGGCGCAGGTTCAAACCCCGCGCATCCCAAATTTTCGAAATTATAACTATGAATGTTTATCCGACTCTCTTACGGTAAAAGAAAATATCGCGAGGAAGGGTTAGTGAGTAGGACCGCACGCCCGCGAAGAAATTCAAAAGTTGCGCGTGACATCGGCCAATCCGCATTGGGCCCGCGTGGACGACTAAGGCCTCTACATCTTTCACGGGTAGGCTCGTGCCCTTCGGTGGGGACGTTTATGAACTGATGATGATGATCAGCAACTTCTCCTAACTTGTTACAAAAAGATGGCAAATAACAGAATCAAGTCCGCCCGGAGCCTTCGTAGTGATTTCCTGTAGCATCGTCCCTATTCGCGTAATCAGCGCGTGCCGGGTAACATTTCTCTCCAATCATGTACTAAGTTTTTTTTTATTATCAATGGGTTTACGTTTGGCCTCAGTCTCGCCTGATGGTAGGCGATGACGAGGCCTATGATGGTACACGTTTACCCAGACAATGCCTATTCACACTGGCCTTGAATACACCAAGGTTATAAGCCTCTGGAAACACAGAAGCGGGAAGAGCGTTCCACTCCCGAATAGACGCAGCGAACCGCTTTGTGCGAATTGCCGGAAAGTCAACCACATGGGGGTGAAAGCACTCCCGGCGTCTTGTGGTCCTGTGGTAAAATGTGGAGGGTGGTATCAAGCTGTGAAGCGCTTGCACGTACTCTCCAAAATACACCTTATAAAAAACCGATAGACAGGCGACTTTACGCCGATGCTCCAAACTCTGGAGTTTGGTTCCAACGAGCGTATGAGTTTCCTGGCTCTTCGGTCCACCGAGTCCAAAGCGTTTAGCTGATATTTGGCAGAGCCATCCCAAAGGTGGCAGCAATACTCCAGTTACCTACCTAGCCCTTCCTGTCCGAGTTCGAGTCCCAATTTGTGCAAAGGTTACCTATATTTATTTAATACAATGTCACCATATTGACATGGTCATGGTTAACACTTTCTCCGTGACATCTGCGCATGCGCCGTTCGATAGAAGCTCACCAGTATTAATTTAGAACATTGTCGCTGATTCATTGTTGCAATTTCTTTCGCGTTTCTTTATAAGACAGGATGCTTCTTTATTCGATGGAGAAAAAATGTATCGATTGAAGTCGAAAATTACTCGCTAATGGGGCGGCATTATGGATATTACAGTCACGGAAGAAAGCTGCGGTTGGGCCGCCTTCTACGCGGTGTTGAGCCAGAGATGAGCGTTTTGTGTACCTACTTTAGTTAGTTGCCGCACAGCGCATCGGTACTTTGTGGCAATCGATAGATAGATAAATATATCAACACTTTAAAAAGTAGATATGTATGTTACGTATGTAGTTACATACATACATTACAAAAGTATAAAAGCACATTGATCGGTTGTTTTGTACTCTAGTACTCATACAGCCATACTACAGGCTCCTCGCTGAAATTAAGGCAAGGATAGTATATTTATTTATTGCACAATTTTTTACAAAATTAAGAATTAAAAAAAACAAACATAGATAAAGGCTGCTTTTTCGCAGTTTAATCGCAGTGAAATGTAAAGGGAAACAATTTGGTCTTAATTCTTATATATTTTCCCGCTATATCAGCTTTGTGGAGCTATTGTTCAATTGTACAAATGGGTCGACTCGAAGAAATACTACAGCCCTACAGAAAACTGATGTGAAATAATGCGAGCGTATTTCGAGTGATTCAGGTTACCGGAACCTCTTTTTTCTTTATAGCAGCGAATGTCGACGGGTAAAAGACTAATATGAGCGTGGCTTTCTCCGCCGATATTAGAGTTAATTAAATTTAAAATGTTATAAAATTGGTGTTTTTGATATCAAATGAATTCTATTCATTTATTTCAAACTAAACCGGGAATGAAGCAATAAATTAATAATTGTGTAGAACACTATCTCCACCGCTCAAGGTCCTCGTTTTTCGTGGCCGCATATTTCAATAACCTGAAAGTCTTTCTTTCCCTTGTTCTCTTCATCCTTTACTTTTAATATAATAACCGATTACAACAATATTGATTTATGAAAAGACGCTGATCGGTAATTTGGTGTATCCTGTAGCGAGTCCTTTAACTTGCTGTTCTCCATTTTTAAAGCTAAAAGTATTTTTTGTTCGAAAATGTGTGCATGAAAAAGCCTGTCATACTAAGAGTAGTTAAGGTTTCTTTAAATCTTAACTATTTATCCCACTATAACGGTTATAATTTTGAGAATGCTGTGTCCAGACTAAAGGTAACGACAGACATCGAAATTGCCAGTTGCTCAGACTTATCAATTCTTTTCAACTAAAAAAAGCGTGTTAGTACGAGAGCTTTTTAGCCAAGTTAGTGAAGCTATTAGAGATTTAAGCCAACAATGATTTTCCGATAGGAATAGGAAAAATATTTTTCAACTTTTTTATTTTAAATTTTGTATTTAAAGCGTCAAATTAAGATGCAAGATTTATAAAGTTAAAAGCTTATTTAATTAGTATTAGCTAAAATTTAGTACTAATATATATTATGACCACACCATCCAATTTGATGCACACTTCCAAGGATAACAATTTACCTTTTTTGAGTACCTTTAAAGTTCTGTAATTATTTCTTCAAACCCTTTTATATTACAAAGGCAAGTAAAGTGAATTTCAGGAAAGCTACTTTGCCGGCTTGCATTGTTCAATACTTAACAGTCGGTAAACTACAACAAAAATAATTTGTGTGGTACTAATTTGTGAGTGATGGTGGTTAAGTGGTCCTTACCTGAGCATCTGCTACAGTTGGATTTGTTTCTACTGCTTGACATAGGTGGTAGACTCGGCATTGAGTCGTCTAGGTAGATACTACCGCAGTGCCGGATATCGTCCCGTGAAGTAGAAGTGCTTTGCAAGTCGGTGTTTTGGGATGAGGGCACTGTTACTAGTCGGTGTTTCGGGATGAGGGCACTGTTGCCAGTAAAATGTATCGATTGAAGTCGATATCTGTTGTCTCTCGTGACGGGCGCAGTGCGGCGTTGATGGAGAACTTATTGTTCTCCATCAACGCCGCACGTATCTGTCTCTCAGCTGTTGGTCTGAATGCCGCTCTAAGATGGTTAGGCGCTTCAGTCTCCATGAGGTGAGCTTTCTGACCTTCCTGTGCATTTTGCAAGGTCTTCTTTTTGTGCCTGATCATCTCCACCGACCTTTTGTAATTTGTCAGTCCATCTGGCTGAAGTGCGTCCTACACGTTGCTTTTTCTGTAATAGTTTAAGTTTTAGGGTCAGTTTCTTTAGGAATTCTTCAACTCTAAAAGAGTTTATTAATAACTTACATAAGTTTTCAAGGTAGACGACAATAGATACACAGACTCTTTGTGAAAAGTCTCCTTCAAACTTTTAACAAGTGAATGAAAATATATTGAGAATATGTTTCGTTTTTAGTTGTATTTAAAGCTTTGTTTGCCTCTGATATAATCATTAGTGAATGCGTTAAAGTAAGATGCAATGGTCAATAAAGCAAGTCTAGACCCTTGTGATTAGTAAGCCCTAATCTTGATCTAGCCCAGGTGTGGGCGGCGATAAGCCGAGTGGAACCGACACCTGCGCCACGCGCCTCTAGTGATGGCCCGCGTATCGATATACATAGCCGTGAATTGAACTCAATAATTTATCATTACACTTGATCATATTATGACAGATAAAGCTTCCCCATAAGTTTTTAATAATAATAAATAAAATCATTTTTATTCGATAAATCCATAAATAACACTTATGAATGTGTAATGAGGCTACCACTGGTCCGGACTGTAATAATCTACTGAGAAGAATCCAGCAAGAAACTCAGTAAATACTCTTTTAAAAAAATATAAATAATAATAAAATTGTCGATTTCAAATTATCTGTAATAAATTTATTGGTATCAAGACATTTTAAGTTTGATTATTTTGGTTCTATATAAGCCACGAGTGTCTACGTATTAACAAAAATATGTATATAATATAAAGTTTATCAGTTGCTTACTTCTCATAGAAGAAGCTCTTTGTTTAAATTGGGGAAAGACGGAGGACTGTTATGAATACACTGATAATAATCTGCCAGAAACTATGTTGCGTGTATTTACTGTAGTACTTTTTTTCATAAAAACACTATAGGTACTGATGAAATTTCCCTAATATTTATTTACCAATCACTGTACGTCCATAAAACTCCTTTTGTAATAATAAGCTTTAAGGTAATTTTTAAGTTAGAATTATTCTAAGAATATTTTTCTGCTTCTTTATTAATCGCTATTATTAACATAAGTTCGTGACAGAGCAAGAAAAAGTATCGATATACCACGATATTATTTAAAGTGAGTCATATCCCTAGCACACCCTACGATGCGAGGGAAGATACTGATGCGTACGACAGGGCGCGTGCCACAATTTTTTTCTTTATTTTTCACTTACGTACCTTTACAACTGACTGAAGTTCGATTCAGCTAGCTAAATTCAACCCTATGCTTTTATGAACAAGAATGAAAATTGCATACCAAAAATAAACTATAGCGTTGTAATAGGGTGTTTTTTATTCAAATGCGAATAAAATAATTGTTTCGGAATACACAGTAATGTTTTGTTAATTTGAATACAGGGTGTTTTTGGGGCGAGGGTCGTGTTACGTGCGCACGCGCCGATAAGAGGTTAATTACTTAGAACTAATTCAGGGCGCGGGCGCCGTTGAATTTTGTATGTCGGAATTTGCATGTCCGTTAGTCTTTGTGTTTTTTAATGTGATAAAGTCAACGGGACGGTCAGGTCGCTCACCTGGTGGTAAGTGAGACGTCTGACGGTGAAAGATACAATGTTGGTGGAAATTTATAACAGTTTCTGTCATTATTTTCCGCCAACACTGCGCCTGTCACCCAAGACGACAGATGTTAGTTCTCTCCAAAGATGTATGAAATATTCTTATAAGAAATATAATAGTCTCTGATACACGGTAATTTTACTAGCTATAGTGCCCTCATCAGGAAACACAGAGATGCAAAATACTCCAATTTCATCGTACGATATCTGGCACAGTGTTGGTACCTACTTAGAAAACTTAGTGCCGAGTCTACCACCAAATAATAAAATAGAGAAGCAAACGGAGAGCGTCGGTGGGTCATTGGTGGGAACCGTTGCCTTGTGATCTGGAGGGTGCAGGATCAAATCGCGCTACGTAGTAAATGGCTTTTAAATTTTTGAAATTATGTGTACGTTTAACCGAAGCTCTTACGGTAACGCCTGCGAAGAGATTCAAAGGTTGTGCGTGAAGTCGGCCAATTCGCACTGGGCTCGCGTGGACGACTAAGGCCTATACACGTTGGGGACATATAATGTGCTGATAATGATGCGCAATAAAAAACATGTAATGAAATAAAATTGCTACATTTAAAAAAATATACACATTTGATTTTCAGCGCAAAAATAGCTTACTTTTAACTGTGTTTTTATTATTATTTGACTATACCACTATTTATATAGAAATCCTACCCTCCCTCGATATTCTTCCCCGATGATTCCATATCTCGTGATGGGTTTAATTAGCCATTGGAAGTGGGATTTACACCGAACGAGTTAAAAAAATCTTGTTTGTTGAACTTTGAAATTATTTTTTGTATAAAGTGTTAAGAACGGCCAGTACACTGTAAAGTACACTGTAACTACACTGTAACTGTGTCTTTTACAGTGTACTCTGCAGTACACTGTAAAAGACAGACTATAGCACAGTGCAGTTGCTAGGTTGTGACGAAATGGTGAAGATATTTTATTGGAGTTGAACCTCAGCCTATAGCTCATGGCGTTGCGGGGTACCTCCATCAGGTATGTACGTAGGCGCACATTCTTGACAAAGACGCTATAAAATACCGTCTGCCTTTTCATATTATTTCATATTTGACTTTCAACAAGTCTAATAAACCAAATGTCCTCAATGTTCAGTCCACAATGAGAAAAAATGCGTAAATCAGAAAATAAAGTGCCGTAAACAAAGTCGTACCATATAAACCGTCCTACAGTATGATTAGGCCAGCACATCGCGTGCTACGTAACATAGGGATGTACAGACAAAGCCACGCGCCCACATTAGCTGTGCCGTGCGCATGCGCAGTGTATTGGCTTCTCCATTACATGTTTGACGTCTGGTAATTGGGGGTTCAGAGAGTATCGTAAATAGCAATTGTTATTTTACTTCTAAGTATGATTCGTTTTTAACATGTATGCAATTATTTATGTATGTAATTAGAGCGTCGGTGGCGCAATGGTGTGGACGGTTGCCCTCCTACCGGGAGGACTGTGGTTCAAATCCCGCCACGTATCAATGTGTTTTCGCATTTTCGAAATCATATGTACGTTATCCGACGCTCTTACGGTGAAGGAAAACATTGTAAGGAAACCTTTACGCACGTCTGCGAAGAGATTCAAAGATTGTGCGTGAAGTCGTACAATCCGCACTGGGCCCCCGTGGACGACTAAGGCCTAATCACCCTATACGGGTAGGCTCATGCTCCTCGGTGGGGATGTATAATGAGCTGATGATGATGATGATTATTGTCACGATCCAGACTAATAGTTTACGTGAATAAAATCAAAGTTAAAAATGTGTGTATTGAATTTAGGTTCATACAGAACACTCTATTGAAGCTTCCACTGGTTCGGACTGTAATTATCTGCTGTGAAAAATCCAGCAACAAACTCTCTCTCTCTCTTCAACCTATCGCAGTCCACTGCTGGACATAGGTCTCCCCCATTTTGCGCCAGATATCCCGGTCCTCCGCTTTTCTCATCCAGCTCCCACCAGCGACCTTCCGCAAGTCGTCGGTCCATCGGGCCGGAGGGCGTCCTACGCTACGCTTGCCAAGACGCGGTCTCCACTCCAGAACTCGTCTGCTCCAACGGCCATCGGTTCTACGACATACGTGACCAGCCCACTGCCACAAACTCAGTACCCTTTAAATAATGTGTTTTGTACAGCATTCTATTATTACTAGCCAAAATAATTTATAAAAAGCAGATCACATTAAATTTATGAATATTGTATTTATCTCAATATGATCAAGGTAAAAATTACAAAATCGATTTTTTTTTTGAACTGACTACTGCTGTTGGGCGCAGATGGCCTTTACAGCTTCACCGGGCAAGTGGCGAGCGCAGATGGCTCTCAGCCTTAATCGAAAAATACTTCTGTATTAATATTTTTATTGCTGGGCAATCGATACTACGATACTATTGCCAAAACTATCGATAGTTTTGGCAATAGTCGCAAGTTCGGCCGCACATGGAATATTGCTCTCACCTGTGGGCGGGGGCACCCCAGTACCAGCTTCTTCCACTTGACCGCATTCAGAGAAGAGCGGCTAGAATTATCAATGATCAGGATCTTTCCGATCGGCTTGATCCTTTGGGTTTGCGAAGAGATGTGGCTTCGCTCTGTATCCTCTACCGCATATATCATGGGGAGTGTTCTGACGAGTTATTTGGGCTTGTTCCTGCGGCTGAATTCCACTCACGCACTTCGAGGCAGAATTCCAGATTTCACCCACACCATCTGGATACTTGGAGATCTTCTACAGTTCGTTTTGATAGACATTTTCTGCCGCGTACGATTAATTTGTGGAATCAGTTGCCATCGGAAACGTTTCCGGAACGATATGACCTGGCATCTTTCAAAAAGAGAGCGTTTTCTTATATAAAGGGCCGGCAGCGCATCCCTGCGACCTCAGCTGTTGCAAATGTCCATGGGCGGCGGTGACACTTTCCATCAGGTGAACCGTATGCTCGTTTGCCTCCCTATGTTATAAAAAAAAAAAAAAATAGTCAGATATATAGATAGATAGCCTATCAACAGTGGCGTGCACAGAGATGATGAGTTGGGTATGCAAAGTGTACATTAACCGCAAAAGCATTATTGCTTTTTATTGTGCATTATTTATATAATGCACATTTTTGTCAAATTGAGTGTTGTTGATGACAGCAGATGGCCTATGGTTTTGATACTGTAGAGGAAAATGGGTGAATCAGTGGGAATCCATTAATATGGGGCGCGACTTTCCAGGTTGTTTAGACGCAGGGTATGCATTGTTTATTTGCATATATGGAGTGCACGCCACTGGCTATCGATACACTTTCGAGCGGCAACACTGACAAAAACACTTCTCTAGTGTAATACGTATTCAATTATCCCACCCCCATGTAAAAGCCAATGATCCATCACTAATAACGAATGGGTGTCTCCCGCTCATGACCATGGTGAAAGGACTCTATTGATGGCCTTTGAACATAAACACACATAAATAAAACACACACATAAACAAAACACACACAGGCAAACGGAAGTGCACTCACTAACTTGTTTAGAATGATGTCGAGGGAGGATTTGGGGTGCTATGAATTAAATGTCTAGGTTAAATTGACTAGTTTGTTTTTCTATGTTATTTATTTATTTAACAGTTTATGCACACACAGAAAAGACAAAACACAATAAACATGGAAAAGTACGTACAAAGGCACAGCTTATTTCACAATGAAATTTCTTCCAGCTGGCCAAAACAAAAGGAAAGTGTACAAGACGGTCAAGACGCTCACCTGATGGTCAATGATACGCCTGACCATGACTTAGAAGCATTGAAGGAAGCCAACAACTGATTATCATGTCATTACAACCTAGAATGTCCACTGCTGAACGAAGGCCTCCCTTAATGATTTCCACGCGGACCGTCTCTTGCAGTTGACGTCGGTCTATTACCCGCCTCAACCAGGTCAAATGATAGACAGTTATTATTATCCGTCAATGTCGCACTGCGCCCGACACCACAGACAACAGAAGTTAGGTCTCTTATACCCGGTTATTTTACTAGTAAGGCTTGATAGGGAATCGTCAATCAATCAATCAATGACGTAAAAAAGTATAGATTCGTGATATGCTCACAAAACAATCGAAATAAGTGTTCCGAATGCAGTGACAGCACATATACACATATATCGAATTTCGAACACGTTTACCTAAACAAAAGATTACAAAGTGTACTCTCTTCGGTGGTTCTTTTTTGAGGCACGGATGGCGTATCTACCTTTATATGAATAGAATATCATCGGTAGGTATCCACCGGCATGCCAGATAGCGTTTCTTGAAATAAAATAAGCTTCGTAGTGAGTAGTCTATGTAAGTATCCATCCCATCATCTATCTATCAATCTACAGATTGATGTGCACTTTTATGTTTCAGAAAGGAAACAGAAGCTAGTGAAATAAACCAGTTCATATTGAACAGGCTATGTAGGTATCCATCGCGTGCTAAATAGCGTTCCTTTATTTTAGAATGCGGTGCACTTCTTTGTTTCGGAAAAGGGAAGAGAAGTGAAATTACCGGTTACAAAAGATCTAACTTCTTTTGGGTGATGGTCGCAAGACAGTGTTAATATTTATTTATAAGATCTCTTTCACACTCCCGTTCAGTACTTATAAAATAAAAGAAAATTGCACCTTACACAGAGTACGACTTATTTTTAAAATATATTCTACTTGACGAGTTCCATTAGAAATAGTTTTATTTGAAACAAAGAAATACATATATTTCAAATTTTTTCATCACTAGGCAACGTCCAAATAGGAGAATCATTCTGTATGCTAAAGGTCCACAAACCAGCCGGGAATGATGGCGCTACGCTCTGGATAAAAGCCAATTTTGGACACAATAGCTGCAGAAATTTTGTGGCTGTGTGCATGGATCGTCAACCTTTTCATTCACCAAAAATATATTAAAGATTTATTGCACAGAAAAATACAAAGTCAGTTAAAAATAGTGGTAAAAATAGTGTCTTATCGCCAAAGAGCAATCCTTTCTTTTTTTCTTGAACTGACAAAAAGTTTTGTTTAAACCGTTTTCTATACGTTTAAAAATGACTATACGTGTTTTTTTAAATAAATTACAAATATACTGAGATTTCACATTTTTTTTGTTTTATATTAAATCCGACAAAGGTTGACAACCCCCGTCGTGGGCCGCGATAAACAGTGTCCCGCTCATCAAACAGCGGCACTGGATCGCGCTGAAAATATAAACACACTAGTTAAGGGAAAGCCTTCATGAGCGTAATGTATTTTGAAATTATTTATGTAAAATGATGGTGAAGGCTGGATAAGAAAAATGGAAGCTCGTGATATCTAATAACAATATGTTTATTTCTTTCAAATAAAGTTCCTAGGTGGTAGACTCAATACTTAGATGTCTAGGTAGGCACCACCGCAATGCCAGATATTGTCTCATGAAACAGGAGTGTTATGCACTTGTGTGTTTCGGAATGAGCTGTAGTTAGTGAAATTACCAGGTTTAAGAGACCTAACATCTATTGTCTCGAAAGGGCGCAGTGCGGCATTGATGGAGCATAATAGCTGTCTGTCAGTTGCTGGTCTCCTTCAATGCCACTCTGATATAGTCAGGCGTGTGACATACCATCAGGTAAGCGTCCCGACCGTCTACAGGATGACAAGTGTACACACTTATTATATAAAAAAAAATTAACAAGATAGGGTTGGACTCCTCCATTTGGTACTGAGGTTACTGTGCCAGAAGAAGCCACTCTTCCTTAGGTTAACCCTTTGACCGCCAATGGGACCTTAAGGCACCAGACACAATAGATTTCCTATTTCGTCTGGATTCCCTTTATACTGATAAAACCCTTATACTGATACATGTTGGTATTTAAGATACAGTCTACATTTACTGCTTAATGTTACAGGTCTATTTCTAAAAAATTAAAAATATTCAATTAAAATAGGGTTGAATACAATAGGCATGATGACTGGGTCCTGAAATCGTAAGAACTATTTCATATTATTACAAATCTGAGTTAAATATAACGATGTGCTTACTCTCAGCTCGAAAACTCATGTTTTATGAATTTTATTAGTCTTCAAAGTTAGATGGGCAAGTCCATTTTTAAAGTACATTAATTGTCAAAAATGTGTTAACAAAAGGATAACACATACAATTTAAAGCAACTTTTGCTATGAAACCGTTTTAGTAAACGCAACATTTAATATAGTTGTAGTACAAAATTCACAAACTATGCATACTAATTACTGATGCGTGACGTCATAATTAGGTAGCTATTTGTATAAAGCGTTTTTGGGAAAGTCCATTAATGTGAAAGAAAGAAAGAAAGAAGAAAGAAAAAAATCTTTATTCAAATAAATCTGTTACAGATACTTTTGAATCGTCAATTGTTATTATTATCATATTTTTTGTGACTCTACCACCGGTTCGGAATAAGTAGGATCTTCGAGAAGAGCCGGCAAGAAACTCGAGTTACTCTTTTAATCTTTTTATATCAGTGGTTACAGTTTTGTCATTTACCTACACATAGATTTACAATAATTTATTACAAAGATTTTGTAACTGGAACACTAAGTGCAAGACCACACATCTTTATCCGATAAATATTCTTCTATTGTATAGTAACCTTTTTTCATGAGGGTTTTTTTAATCTTTAATTTAAACTGGTGAAAAGGCAATTCGGCAAGATTTTGTGGTATTTTATTAAAGAATGTTATGCCTCTTCCAACAAATGATTTTCCTACTTTACTTAGTCTAAGATTTGGGACAGCAAGTTTGTTTTTGTTCCTAGTATTAAAGTTATGTACGTCACAATTTTTTTCAAACAAATGAAGATTTTTGTGGACATAAACTAGATTATGGTAAATGTATTGAGACGCTACTGTTAAAATATCGATTTTTTTAAATACTTCCCGAAGTGAATCACGTGGTCTAAGGTTATAAATGGCTCGGATGGCTCTTTTTTGAAGTACAAATATAGTGTTAATATCAGCAGCTGAGCCCCACAACAGAAGACCATATGACATTATACTATGAAAATAACTAAAATAAACCAATCTTGCTGTATCAATATCGGTTAAGAGCCTTATTTTCCTAACTGCATACGCTGCTGAGCTAAGTCTACCTGCCAAAGCTTCAATATGAGGTCCCCACTGGAGTTTTGAATCTATAGTAATTCCTAGAAATACTGTACTATCAACAATTTTTAAGCATTCGTCATTCAAATTAATACTGGTGATGACCTGCCTCACATTAGGTAATGAGAATTTTATACAATTAGTTTTTTTAGTGTTAAGCAATAAATTATTAACTGTAAACCAATGCATTACTTGTGAGATAGCACCATTTACATCGTCAAATGTTTCTTTTTTTCTATTAACGTTAAAAAGCAATGATGTATCATCTGCAAATAGTACTATGTCAGAAAGTTTATGACAATGGGAAGGAAGGTCATTTATGTATAAAAGAAACAGTAAAGGACCCAATATAGAACCCTGAGGCACGCCCATGCGTAGTGGGCCACCAGAAGAGCTAGAACCGTTTACAACAACCTTTTGAGTTCTGCCCGTCAAATAAGATCTTAAGTATTTTACTGAACAATCTGATACACCGTAATGTCTTAACTTGATAAGTAAGGTCTCATGATCGACGCAGTCAAATGCTTTTGACAGATCACAAAAAATCCCAATCGCATCTTGCTTACTCTCCCAGGCGTCATATACGTGCTTAATGAGGGCAATTCCTGCATCCGTAGTATTCCTATTTTTGGTAAAACCGAACTGTTTTTTATGCAATATTTGATTTGCATTAAGATAATTTAATAATTGATTAAATATTATTTTTTCAAAAATTTTACTGAGCGACGGTAGAATGGAAATTGGTCTATAATTGGATGGATCACTTTTGGCCCCAGATTTATATAATGGAATTAATTTACTAAACTTCATTAAATTTGGAAATATGCCTTCATCTATACTTTTATTGAATATGAATGCCAATTGGGGTGCTATACTTTCAATGATAGATTTAATTATATTTGTTGATATTCCCCATAGATCTTCAGTGTTTTTCATATTTAACTCCTTAAAAGTCTTGACAATTGTGTTAGAATTAATATGACTAAACTTAAATGACTGAACACGTTCTGGAATACTAGATGTAAGGAGAGCCTTAGCAGCAGAAGAACTAGAGTTTAAAGATTTAGTAATTTCGGTTGGAGTATTGGTAAAAAACGTTTCAAACGCATTTACTACATCAGATTCTTTATTAACAATAGCGTTGTCAATTTTGAGTGTAAAGTTATGATCACGAGGCTTACTCCTACCAGCTTCTTTATTAATGACATTCCACGTTGCCTTAATTTTGTTATTTGACCCTTTGATTTTATCGCGCAAAAATAACGACTTAGCCATATGACAAACTTTCCTAAATATTTTGAATAGTTTCTGACAAAAATTATAAATTCAGGGTCTGTAGTATATACTTTCAAGTCGTAGAGCTCATATAACCTAGTCCTACTTTTAAAAATGCCAGGTGTGGCCCAATCATTGAATCTGATATTATTATTACATATTTTTTTATTTTTTAAAGGAAATACTTTATCAAATTTTTTCTTAATAGTATAAAAAAGATTTTCATAAAGACTATCCACATTTTGATCATTAGGTTTAAATTGATTTAGTGAATTATCAACATTATTTTTAAATTGACTTATGCGGTTATTAGTAATTGGCCTATAACGGATATTAATTACTTGCTGTAAGTCATGACGGTGTTCAAACTGTGCTAATTGACCACTGTGATCTGATTGTAAACAATTAATTATTGATTTTTTAATAGTTATATTTTCACAAAAAATATTATCAAGACAAGTAGCCGTAGTAGAGGTGATCCTAGTTGGCTCATTAAATTGATTAAATAAATTATATGACTTAAAAAGATTGAGAAACCTCGAAGAGGATAGTGATTGATCTAAAATATTTATGTTGAAGTCACCACATATGATGACCTTTTTTTTAAACTTACTAAATTTACTGAGCACTTCTTCCATAGTAGATTCAAATAAAATATAATCAGATGATGGTGGTCTATATACACATACAATTATAAATTTCTCAAGTTCTATACAGGAAAGTTCAATAGTTTGTTCAATGGAGTACTGGACAATATCTTTCCTTTCTTTATATTTTAAACTATTATGTAATAATATAAGTGATCCACCCCTAATTGCTGATCCTCTCATGAACAAGCTACCAACTTCATAGTTATTAATATTTATTAAACAATTATCATTTCTTAACCAATGTTCAGTTATACACAAAATATGCACATTCATGTGTTCCAGAAACAAACCTACCTCTAATTCTTTGCCAGAGAAGCCTTGTATGTTTTGATGTACTAAATTTAAATAATTGCTTTTTTGCTTCTCTGTTGTCGAAGAGACACTAAAAGGTATGCAAGAGTAGTTCTCTATTGTCTTGACACATAATTTAAATGATTTGGAACATATTCCAAGGTCTTTTTTTGATAATTATCCTGCTCAATAGAAGCAGGTAAGCTAGCCAAATTACTGGCTATGTTATTAAAATAAAATGATAGCGAAAGTGCTATTTGTCTTTTAAAATAATTACCCAGATAATATTTATCTTTAGTCTTAGAATAACTTATATAAATTGAATTTGAATTAATTAATTTATTAATGTCAATTAAATGTATTTTACTGTCATTTGTAACTGTGTTTGTAATGTTTTTTAGAATTGGAAAATCTCTGTGAGTTTTAATGTTAACTGAGTATTTTTTTTTACCAATGTTTCTATTATTATGCGGTCCATCGATATAATAACAGAAAAAAAAAATGTCATCATCCCTATTGTCTGTGTTCAGCTTTATAATATAGGTAAGTATACATATTAATTCACAGTTCTTGTACCTACACCCACATCAAAATCATAAAATAAATATTTAAACATTTCTATTTGCCTTGCCAGTAATTTATTGTTTGTTTTTAGTTTGAAGTCGGTATTTTTTTGATTTTTTTATAAATAAAATTTAATTTATCTTTATGTTTTAAGCTTGTTCAAGTGTATACCCCTTAAGCTGGCGGCCATTTTGTGTAAACAGTCCACTACGTCATCATCGCTGACAAGCCCCATTAATAAATTGGAGGGTGGCTCGGTACACAACACGGTTATAATATAGGCACACTTGTTTAATTCGACAATAAACATTGCAAAGTAGAACAATAATTTGTTGGAAGAAGCAAGTAAAGGTAATCATTAAATACCACTAAATCTAGCCCTATTCTCCTTCATCAGTTTAAATTTAAGAATAAAAATCCTCATCAGGAAAGAGCACCACATCATCATCATCAGCTCATTATACCGTAAAAGCGTCAGTGGCTCATTGTTGTGGGCTTTTGCATTCTGATCTTAAATTTGCTGGTCGAAATCCCGCCGCGTCGTTTCGAATTTTCGAAATTATATTAACGTTAATCCGACGCTCTTACGGTGGAGGAAAACATCGTGAGGAAACCTGCGCAAGCCTGCAAAGAGTGTATAAAGTTATTTGAATGAAAATGAAATGTGTTAATGTCACTTATTAATGTCAAATGAAGCTACCATTTAATAATATTAATTTGATTGTAAATAAAATAACGGGTAATATTATACAATCAAAATTTGTCGTCGATTTAGCGATATAATATTTTGGATTCTAATTTTGTATGACCGTATTGTACCCATATTCTCGCAAATAAATAATTTATGTTTAATATTAAGAGATTCAAAAGGTTTTGTTTGAAGTCGGCCAATCCGCACTAGGCCCGCGTGGTATACTACGATATACTTATACCCTTTACAGGTAGGCTCGTGCCCCTCGCTGGGGACTGCATAATGAGTTGATGATAATCAACTTTGTAAGAGTAAGGTATTAAAATCATTGATGCTTATTAACCCTTACTTCTGACACTCTGTTCGAACGTTTTCAAACCTGGCAATACTTCCAACGAAAGCTGTAATTACCCAAAATCAACACTCTTAACATATTTTTCACGTCACACTTGTTTCATATACATGATGTTATTTTTTTTATCAGTCAATTTTAATATGCTTACAAATAATGATGGTAACCAATGTGTGTTACCAGTTTTGCTCACTAAAGGCCTTTAAAATAAGCTCAACGTTTCTTAACGTACTATATAGAGGGCTATCATAGGTGTTTTTTGCACCATATGATCCGGAACGAGGATATCCGAAGAAAAACGAGAGTGACCGACATAGCCCACAGGATTAGCAAGTTGGAATGGTAGTGGACATTTAATGCGTAAAACCGATGATTGATGGAGTAGAAGAATTCTCGAGTGGCAGCCACAAGTGAAAGAAGCGTAGGCCGAACCCCAACCAGATAGATCAATACTAGAGATCAATTCGCATGGGAGTCATTAGGAGAGGCCATTGGACAGTAGTGAAAGTGCATAAGTCTGGGTCGAGAAAAATAATTTGACCACTCTTCTCGAAGATCCTACTTATTCCTAACTAATTATAATAATTGACGGAACAAAAGTATACGTAAAAGTTTTTTTTTTAAAAAAGATATTTAGAATTTTAATTCGGAAAAATTTCACCACATCGGCCGCCATCGATTATGTGCACTACGTGCCCTGTTTTTAAATTACTTTCATCGTCATCAGCTCATTAAACGTCCCCACCGAGGGGCACGAACCTACACGTATAGGGTGATAAGCCTTAGTCGTCCACGCGGGCTCCGTGCGGGTTGGACGACTTCAAGAACACCTTGGAATCTCCTCGAAGGCGTGCGCAGGTTTCCTCACGATGCTTTCCTTCACCGTAAGAGCGACGGATATCGAACATATAATTTCGAAAATTCAAAAAAACCTTGATACGTGGCGGGATTTAAACCTCAGCCCTCCTGGTAGGAGGGCAACAGTCCACACCATTTAGCCACCGACAATTACCTATGTATAGTATAATTTATTAAATTGGCCCTTGAAATACAACACCCTGTACCAAATTTATCACCTCACAACAAAGTGGCGTAAATTAATATTCATTTGACTAAACATAATATAAAAACGCGGCGTTATTACGTATGCGTAATTACGCGGTGCGCGCGCGATGATCACAGGCTCCACCTGACGGACGATTAAAACAATTGGTGATATGACGTTCAAATTATTTGAGACACTTAAAATTATCGATGTCACGATTTGTTGCAAGAATTCCAAGACACACGCGACACGAGACCGAGGTTCCGCCATTTTTAGGGTTCCGCAGCTAAAAGCCAAAAAAACGGAACCCTTATAGATTCGTTAAGTCTGTCTGTCTGTCCGTCCGTATGTCACACCCTTTTTCTCCGAAACTACTAACACAACACTATTCAACTTTGTAAGTATATGTATTCTGTGAACCGCAATTAGGTTTTGACAAGGAACTTGAAAAAAAATTAAAATATTTCCCCATACATTGAAATGAAACTCAAAAATTTTTTTTCATCGTACACCCCCGTGTGGGGTATCAAAGTGTAGAACTTAAAAAATGATATCGAGCTTTCTAATACCATTTTATTATAAATTGAATAGTTTGCGCGAGAGACACTTCCAAAGTTGAAAAAAATGTGGTCCCTCCCCCCCCCCCCTTATTTCTAAACTATGGGGTTAATAAATTAAAAAAATATATATGATATACATTACCATAAAATCTAACAACGAAATTTAGTTTCAACAATTTCTGGTGTGTAGTTTTTTTTATACGTCTTAAACGGTGAACCACTATTTTTATATTAAAGCTGTACTAGGTGCCTAAATAAATAAAAAATGCTTTATTTTATATTACTTGCTGCTGCGGAACCCTCCACGGGCGAGTCCGACTCGCGCTTGGCCAATTTTTTATTTCTGACTACTGCTGTTGGCCGCAGATGGCCTTTACAGCTTCACCGGGCGCGTGGCGAGTGCAGATGGCTCTCAGCCTTAAACATATACTCGATCAGACTAAAAGCGTGCGGGACCACTAGTAGACTTGAGCCCCTATTCAGTTATCGGCAAGTTGATTTACTCCCCAAAACTATATTAGTTTACAACGCGCTAACCCAAATTTCCTCTATAAGATTTTCATAAACTTAGAGCGTCTCAAAATGGGACAAACAAAAGTATACAAGAATGTTCATCCGTTATTTACTATTTATATTACAGGCTAATGCTTAGTTTGGGGCTGGATGGTGCTGTGTGAATGTCAGTGGATATTTATTTATCATATTTTGGACAATTCACACAACATTTTTTATAAATGAGAGCCTATGTGTTCTTCTGATATCATCATCAGCTCATTAAACGTCCCCACCGAGGGGCACGAGCCTACCCGTATAGGGTGATTAGGTCTTAGTCGTCCACGCGGGCCCAGTGCGGATTGGACGACTTCACACACAACCTTCGAATCTCTTCGCAGGCGTGCATGAAGGTTTCCTCACGATGTTTTCCTTCACCGTAAGAGCGTCGGATAACGTACATATATTTTCGAAAATACATTGGTACGTGTCGGGATTTGAACCTCAGCCCTCCCGGTAGGAAGGCGACAGTCCACACCACTGAGCCACCGACGCTCTTATATATATGCTATATTTTCGGAAGTTTTCTTGTAAACAGTTTCGGTATTTTTTGCGTGAAAGAGTATCAAACATCCAACCATCCAGACAAATATTCGCATTTTCAATATTATATAGGATTTTACAACGAAATGTGACCATTCCCAAGACAGCCCTAATTTTCCGCAACGCTCAAAGGCAATTGGACTTTTCAGCTTAA
The DNA here is from genome assembly GCA_019425675.1 of Leucinodes orbonalis. Lineage (NCBI taxonomy): Eukaryota > Metazoa > Arthropoda > Insecta > Lepidoptera > Crambidae > Leucinodes > Leucinodes orbonalis. The sequence continues at coordinate 198,242 of PQWD01004725.1, read as the reverse complement.
AATATTGCCCTCACAGTGGACAGACTGTTTCACGATCTCCACAAATTAACAAATGACATCATAAACGAGGTATTCCTTCTTTTTGACATCTTTAAATGCCTTTTTGGGTAATAGCGAGTTCTGAGTACACTGTTAGTGCAATTGTTGAGTCTTGTCATAATTAGCAGAGACAATTCGTAAATAACTCTAAGTAATCGATTGAGGAGTGCTAGGGCAAGTTTATCGATGTAGTGTATTGTGAACACTACTTTAAAGTCGACAAGAGTTCAATTTAGTTCAATTTCCTACTATTATGTTATTTTTATTAATTTCATATTATAATCTGATCAATTCAAAAATGAACAATACAACGCGGAAGTTTTTTCAAAGTCAGAATCCATTTATTCAAACAACAAAAGCAATTAAAATACAAAGTGAAGCAAAAAAATAATTTTGATACATCAAAAAAAGCGCTTCAATGTTTTGGCCAGTTGAGAAAGAAACACCTAAGAAAACTTAACAGTACATTATTTTTAAACAATGATTTGAAAGAAAGAAAGAAAAAAACATTTATTGGCCAAAATTAACACAGTGTAAAACAAACCATTATTGACTAAATTAATTCTAGTACTAAACAATAAAATTTATATGACTATTGTAAAAGTTATGTGGCCAAAAGGTCCCTGCCTCAGCTCATGCTGCTAAGGTCAGGCACACAGACATCCGAATATACAATTAGACTGGACAAGCCGCCAAGTTTATAGGCAGTCCCAGTGTCGCAATTTCTTTTCGGTTCTTACCTGTGAAAAGTTATTATATTCTTGGTAAATTTACTGATTATTGCGATGATGGCATGTTACAATTGCACAGAATGCATTTGGAAAAAAAGGTAATTTCTTCTAATATCGTGCGTCTTGACTCGTCTAACAGAGCGTAAACTGGTAGCCAGTGTATGCTCGTTGAGCTTACATTTGTCGCACTTTAAACGCGGCTTGCCCCATCTCCTGTATTGGGAAATCTGTGGTCAGGCATCATGCGTGACCAGAACAGCGCTGATATTATAGCAGCTCCTAGGTGACGTTACACATCATATATAATTACAGTGACTTAGCATTTTACAAATAAATAAAATAAACATAGTATTAGATTATTGATCATACCTATTTATTAAAATAACATAGTAAAGTAAAGTAAAATGAAATCAATATGGAATAAATATATGTACTCATACTATATTATATACTGTATTAACAAAAATTGATTTAATGTAAAAAATATTTTATAGATACTGCAATAGCTGAGTAATTTAAGACCATGGATTTTTGTCCATGTCAGTTGTTGCCAGTTTTATTTTAAAGTTGGTATGAATTTCAGATGTTATAGTTTCAATTTTAGAGTTATGGTCTAGATCAGTGCTTACCAAATAATCCAAGACTAGAAGAAATAATATAATTCAATAAAATCTATACTAATATATAAAGCTGAAGAGTTTGTTTGTTTGTTTGAACGCGCTAATCTCAGAAACTACTGGTTCGATTTGAAAAATTCTTTCAGTGTTAGATAGCTTATTTATCGAGGAAGGCTATAGGCTATATATCATCACGCTACGAGCAATAGAAGCGGAGCAGCAATCGGGGTATTTTTCATACTTGGAGCTTCTGCTGCGTACGCTGAGTAAACGGTTAAAGTTTCACAAAGTCATGTATGAGAGTATTTTCTCCTTTTAAAGGTCTACAAAAAGTCCGCGACAGCATATGTCTATCTTTTAAGGTAGCTCACTATAACATATTTTTGCTAAAAAAAAATTCTGAAATTGACCCCGAAACCTTTAAAGTTGGAGGAAGGGGAAATCCTATGTATAGTGATAAATGTAAGTACCGTGTTATCCCGAATTTAATGAATAGTCTTAATTAAACATATGGATTTAAGTTTAAGCTTTTATGAAATAAATACGTATAATTATTTATATTTCACTGACATTCACACGCACCATCCAGCCCCAAGTTAAGCGTGGAGCCTGTAGTATGGATACTAAACAACGGCTAAATAGACTTATATACTTTTTTGTTAATATATACATATTATACATCGAAACACCAAGTCCGATACAAACAGACATGTTCATGCACACAAATGTTTGTACTGCCCGGGGATCGAACCTGGAACTCTTGGTCTACACCACTGACGTCTCAACCATTGCACCAGTTATGGGGGGGATATATTATTTCGCTTCTAAAGTATCGATGTTTTTTAAATACCAAAGAAATATCGACGACTCATGCCACATCTCCAGTCGCATGAGGCCCCCAGGCGCACCGCTTTTGTCTCAGCCAAATGAAATAATTAACGGCTCAATTTACCCTAAAACGACGTTTAAGCAAATTTCCACCGTTTTTGACACCTCGCCGCATTCCGTTTGGCGTGCGCGCAGTGCACTTAAGGCGTCATCTCGTATTTTGTACGCGTTAAACGGATCATAATTATGTTTTTGGTGTTGCATTTTTTGTATCATCATCATCAGATCATACGTCCCCACCGAGGGACACGAGCTTACCCGTAAAGGGTGTATGGCCTTAAGCATCCACGCGGATTGGACGACTTGCGCTGGTTTCCTAGTGATGTTTTCGTTCACCGTAAGAGCGTCGGATAACATACATTTAATTTCGCAAATTCGAAAAACCTTAGTATGTGGTAGGATTTGAACCTGCCTCCTCCATATCGAAAGGCAACAATTAACCAATGAGCCACCGACGCTCTATTTTTTTAATATGAAACTATTATTTCATATAGTCACTGACATTCTCACAGCCTAGCATTAGCCTGTAATATAGGTGCTAAACACCGCATAAACATAGTTACATTCTATTTATTTCGCAAATAAGTACATTACATATAATTCCAATAGACATGTTCATTCATACACACAAATGTTTGTTGACAAGATTGAACCCTTGGTATGGTAGTAAACGTCTTAACCATTACACGAAATTGATCTGAAAGTACCTACATATTATATACGTGCCAAAAATACGACTTTCCGCATCTTTCTTTTTGAAATAACACAAAAAGCAGTTTTCAGCACGTGCACAATGTCAAAATTGGGTAATTACGGCTCACATGGTGTAATTGGTTGAGGTGTAGGCTCTTGCACCAACGGTTCCGGGTTCCATCCCCGGGCGGTACAAACATTTGTGTGCATGAACATGTCTGCTTATAATGGTCTGAGTTTTATCTATGTATGGTATGTATTAACAAAAAAAAACTATGTTTCGTTCTTTAATAGCCATATTACAGGTTAAATGCTTAGTTTGGGGCTAGATGGCGCTAGGTAATGTCAGTGGATTTTTATTTATATGATATGTACATTTATAGTATGTTTATATATGTAGTATTTATGTACGACCCATTTGGTGTAGCGGTTGAGAGGTGGACTGCAACACCAAGGGTTCCGGGTTCGATCCCCGGGCAGTATAAACATTTGTGTGCATGAACATGTCTGTTTGTAATAGTCTGGGTGTTTTCTATGTATAATATGTATTTACAAAAAAAAATAAGTATGTATATACGTTGTTTAGTACCCATAATACAGGCTTCGCGCTTAACTTGGGTCTAAATGGCGCTGTGTGAATGTCAGTGGATATTTATTTTTATATTTATTTAATTTGTATTCAGAATTTCTCAAAGATGGTGTGAATTAATAATAATAACACAGACGATTTCCCGACGACCACTAATGAAAGAGGCACACGTGCTGCGGCATATGCGCGTGCGCACTGCGCGCAAAAAACGCAACAGGTGGCCGAGATGGGGAGCGACAGAAGGAATACTGTAACAATGTCATTTATTTATATTTTATTGAAGCAAGTCGCTTTTCTTCGATGCGTAGAAAGGCCTATGTCCTAATATGGGACTTTATAGGCTGAGGATAATTCTGGTGATGAATGGCGTTTTTAATTCCCCATATTTATGTTGTGCAGGCCCATCCGCTCCAGTGGGACTTTATAGGCTGATAATGAGTAACTTTTTTAATTGTCCCTAAAAACATTGTGCGGGAAGGCCTATATCCTTCAGTGATGATAAGTAGCTTTTAACTCTCCATAGTCATGATGTGCGGGTAGGCCTGGAACTCTCCATTGATATTGGATAGTTACGCAGTGCGCAAACGCCTATGCTCTCCAGAGGGACGTTATAGCTGATAAGTAGCTTTTTGTAAGCTGCCCATAGTGATGTGCTGGAATGCCTATGTCCACTGTTAAGATGTTATGGTTATGGTAACATAGTAGTACTTGGGGTATTTGGACTGCCTCACAAAGTTTTGGAAAGATAATATTTTCAACCATTATTTCAAAGGTTGTGCGTGAAGTCGTCCAACACGCACGGGGCCCGCGTGGATGACTAAGGCCTAAACAGCAGGTAGGCTCGTGTCCCTCGGTGGACGTTTAATGGGCTGATAATGATGATGATGAATAATTCCAGACACAAGAAAACTATTGTGTCTATTAATTTATTTGCATCTCATCGGTTAAAGGGTTGTTTTAATATATATTTGTAATGAAGACACTTTGAAACGAGCCCGAAAAAGGAGCGTAGCATAGGACAGGACAGCCCGATGCGCCGCTAAAGGTCGCTAGTACAGACTGGATAAGAAATGCGGAGGAGCGAGACACTGCGCGAAATGTCCTGCAGTAGGCTGCGAAAGGTTAAAGAAAAAGATCATCATTAGCTCATGAAACGTCCCCACCGAGGGGCACGAGTCTACCCGTATAGGGTGTATAGGCCTTAGTCGTGCACGCAGGCCCAGTGTGGATTGGCTTAACGCACAACCTTTGAATCTCTTCGCAGGTTTCCTTACGATGCAAAAATTAAAAATTATTTATTCTCTCTAATGTTTGTGTGTCTTTCCCCGTGAGAGTATTGATAAACGTACATATAATTTCAAAAATACAATGGTACGTGGCGGGTTTTTAACCTGCGCCTTTTAGATCGACAGGAAACAGTCCACACCACTGAGCTACCGACATACAAGAAATTAAAACGCAGCATTTATATAGATTTGAAAAATATAACAAATTCAAAAAATACAATGATGATAATCATAAATTTATCAAAATTTATAAAGTTTAGTAAAAAAATTAAAACAAAGTTTAACTATTTGAACCGTTAAGAAGTTTCATCCACCAAAACCTTTCTGTACACCTCATTGATCACGTAACTCCACATCCGAAAGATAAAGGAAATGATTTCACGCATACAATAACATTATAAAACTCTTATTTATATAAAGAGGATGTATTAATTTATGTAATTGTTAACCCTTCGGGATGGCAGCATATGTTCGAGGGTTGATGCAGGGTAGTTTAATTTCGAATTTGTTTTGATTGGCTACACGTTTCCTGTGGAAGTGGTTTATTTTAAAGTCGTTTGTTGAATGGTGATTTCTTTATTTCATACTTGTTAGATGATCTCTTTAAATTATGTTATATTGGGGTTATAGTAAAAGATTAAATCCCCCTCAGTAAAACCTAACATAAAAGCGCGGAAATCACGCGACGCGAGGCCGCCGCGCGGTACGGTATTGGTTTATTTTTCTAAAATAAGAAGTGTTTTCTGCAAAAAAAGTCCCGTCCAAATTCATGCAGCCGTTTCATAGATTACCCGGAACAAACGCATGTATATATTCTATATACATGAAATGTTATTTCAATATTATAAACAGACACTCAATTCACATTTCAAATTTCAAAAACTAATTATTTTTCATGCAATAGATGATAAGGTACTAATGAACATTACTCTGCGAGGTATTGCCCCTATTGGTAGCAAGAGATGGAGATATTTTATAAAGTAAAAAATTCGACTATACCAACGAGTCTAAATTAGTAATGGAACGACAGAGATTACAGCTAGTAATATTATTTTTTTATATGTTTAAGTGTACAGGACGGTCAGGACCACAGATTTCCCAATACAGGAGATGGGGCAAACTGCGTTTAAAGTGCGACAAATGTAAGCTCAACGAGCATACACTGGCTGCCAGTTTACGCTCTGTGAGACGAGTCAAGACGCACGAATATTAGAAGAAATAACCGTTTTTTTCCAAAATGCCATCCTGTGCAATTGTAACATGCCATCATCGCAAAGAATCAGTAAAATTTCCAAGAAATATAATAACTTTTCACAGGTAAGAACCGAAAAGAAATTGCGACACTGGGACTGCCTATAAACTTGGCGGCTTGTCCAGTCTAATTGTATATTCGGATGTCTGTGGTCTGGACACTCACCTGGTAAGTGATACGCTAAACCATGACAGAGCAGCATTGAAGGAGACCAACAACTGATAGACAGTTATTATCCTCCATCAATCGCGTCGGTGGCGCATTGGTGTGGACTGTTGCCCTTCTACCGGGAGGGCTGAGGTTAGGTTAGGTTACGTACCAATGTGTTTTCGAAAAATATGTGTACGTTATCCGACGCTCGTACGGTGAAGGAAAACATCGTGAGGAAACCTGCGCACGCCTGCGAAGAGATTCAAAGGTTGTGCGTGAAGTCATCCAACCCGCACTGGGCCCGCGTGGACGACAAAGGCCTAATCACCCGCGGACGGGTAGGCTCTTGCCCCTTGGTGGGGACTTTAAGGAGCTGATGATGATCCTCCATCAACGCCGCACTGCTCCCGACACCCGTCACAACAGAGGTCTCTTATACCCGGTAATTTCACTTACCATCATTTGACCGTTCTGCACACTTTGTAACATAAAAATTGTCTTCGTCATTTCAGTTAAAAATAAAAGAGATTACTTGATTTTACATAATATTTAATACGAATCGCACTGATCATTAATGCAAATATACCAAAAAGGTCCAAATCGGGTGTGAAAACGCGTGTGTGGCTCCAAACATGGCGGCAGCCAGCGGGGTGTCTTGCAACCCTTGATTTTTATTAATTCCTTGCGATAAACACAATTCATCCCGATTTTTTGAAGAAAAATTCTCAGGATATCCAAAATTTTATAGCTGTCATTTATTTTGAAATAGAGACGCTTTGTTTTTACAATCTCGACTTGATTACGGGCAATTAATTCACCTGTTTTTGGCTGATATTTGTTTTTTATTTGGATTTTTGTATAAATTAAAACACTTATTATTTGGGGAATGGCGACATTGTGTGTTATTTATATTCGTAAAAAATGTTGGATGTGTACAATAAAACGTATTTATATAATTATTATATTGTTAAGATTTTATAATATTTATCGGCTGCCAATTAAATATAGTTATGCGTTTGTATATTGTACGCAGTATCTTTGACTCTAATCGTAATTTTCAAGCCATATTCTGAGATATCCAAAATTTGGATATAAATTTACTCATTTTACACCGATTTCCCTATTTTATTGCGTATAGACAATGCATAAAAAGCCAGGAAAATGATATTATTATAACAAAGCGCTGACTTTTGACTTCACCGGATGAACCCCCCTGATTTCAATTGGCGAGCTATAAATCAAAAGAACTGTATTCACTCTTCACCACAGGTCTAAAGACTGAAAACAATAGAAGTATAAAATGAACTCTATTAACAAAGGCTAACACACAATTTTGACTATTGTTTACTTCGAATAAATTTTTTCCCAAAGTGTCTTCGATAAAGGATTTTTGGTTTCGTTTCATCAAATTTTTGGCCAATTGTGTGAAACAGCGGTAAATTTGTCTATTGTATGACTATAATTGTGTTATCATTGTGGTCATAGGCACCCTTTTGTTGTGCAACAGGTTTAATATAAAAGGATTTTGAATGCGTGTGAAAATGGCAATTCGCAACGGTTTGTGATTAATTGCAATAAACGCATTTATAAAAGCATTTCTATATATGAGTCGTTTAGTGACGAAAAGACATTGATATTTTATTTATTTATACATTTATTTAATAGGAAAACTTACTTGGCCGCCTTCAAGACAAGAGTGAACAGACTGATTCTAGGCAGGCATGATCCATCCTCGGCCGCATCATCACTCACCATCAGGTGAGAATGGCCTATAGTTGATAAAAAAAACTTTAAATACACTCAAGTGATTTGAATCTTAAAATATAAGAAACTATTGTATTTTAAAGTTCAATGGGGCTTTGATTTTCTAGAGGCTGATAAATTTATCAAGACAAGTTTTTAGGGTCTAAGCACAATAGCTTAAGACACATTTTTTAAGACAATTATAAAAAGTGTTATTTAATAATCAGTTATTTTCGATTATTAAAAATTGAAATTAATTCGATTATAATTAGGTTTTTATTGCAAGGTTACGAAAACTAGACTTTTATATTTCAATTTGCTTATGAAAGCAATCTCCGTGTAATGAAATGTAGTTTTGTTATTAAAATACCTGTCTATCATTTGATAGCTTAAAAAATAATTTTTTTTTCAAGTCAAGAGGTATTCGGCTCGTTTTATTTGAGTAAACACTCGATTGGAGGGTCGCAAATGTTTACGTTGGCTACCGAAGGGTGGATTTTCTTGCCACCTTTACGAAGGGTGCGTTCAAAGTAAGTTTGATAAAAAATGACCGAAAATAAAGCCAAAACAGAACTTCACATTTTGTCATGAATAAGAAAATGATGAGTTAACTAATAACTACTTATTTCATCATCAGCTCAACTGGCAGGATGGTATTGAAGAGATTGGACGGTAAACCAATAATTAATTTATCAAAAACAAAGCTTAATATACAACGACCGCTTTCTTAAGGACTTGACCAATTTGGTCAAGGTAAGTCCTTCTGAGTCGTCCCCGCTCGTGTATCCTTCCACATTTGCACAACCTGCTTTGCTATTCTCCTTTCACTCATGCGCTCCAAGTGTCCATACCATCCTAACATACCTCTTTCTACTTTTGACACTTCATCTACAGATGGTTCTTAAACAATGGAACATAATAGATGGTTATTTAAAAACACTTTTTATTTGTAAAATATTAAAACCTGCTTCCTTCTATTATAGATTTTGTTGTCATACTCTTAGCATTATCTATTTCTGTCATAAAGACATACAAGAGCTTAATCTGAAAGCTCTCGCAGTAATTGAGTCATCAGGTAGCCTCGTTAGTTGCTTGCGAACTTTCACACAGTCATCGCTTTTTTAGCGCGAGCTTTTTAACACCCGCAGCTTTTTAAGCTCGGGTCGTGCAAGTCACCGTCGGCGATGTAAAAGGATCTACTTCCTAACCCACGGATAGGGGTCCGCGGTGAAATAAATAGATGTATAGTTGAAGCCATTTGGTTGTTTGGTTCACAAACGGATCGCTTTATTTCGTGTTACTTGGGAAACAATCCGACGACTTATAGACAAGATAAATAATATAAAAAGATATAGTTGTGTATACAATATTAAATGTAGGATTCATACTGAAAAAGGATACTACTAGTCAATTACATCCGAAAATGGCTTATGTAAAGAGAAAGTGTTTTTTTTTCATATTATGTACAACTTAGAGTATCATACCTATTTATATATACTCTAAGATTACAAGTAATGCTGTCGACACATTGTTCTGAAATAATTAATAATTATAAATTAAAATTTTAACTTACACTGAAATCATTAAAACTGTGCTTCAGGTTTTGTACTGTTTTGTGCTGCCATGATTGTGTACAGAAAATTATGCGACTGTATTCTAGATACGTAATCTTATGTTGTTTTCTTATATATTAACCTTTATTTAATGTCATACAGATACATAGATATATTGAAAAGTGAAATAAAAGAATACAATTCAAATGCGGGCATTTGGGCACCACTATTAAAACATACGGAATCCGTCTTCCAAACTGCTTATTTGAACGCTCTTTCAAACCCACTACAGGGTGGCCTGTCATCCATAATTTTTATTTTCATCCGCGAATATTTTGTTTCGTTCTAGACCCATATAAGAGAAAGGGACCGCTGCATATTTTTTAACACTCTCCATACATCCTAGCTCATAACTTAATTTTGTTTAATTATTAATATTGTCAGGGTTTACGATGACTTTTTACTTTTTAAAATTGTCCATGACGAAAGAGTGGCCGATTTGGCGCCTCGGCTAGGCAACTTTAGGTTTTTAACGACCCCTTTGACACGAAGTAGGCTTTTATTTTGATTTAGGTTAATGAAATCGGGTTGTTTTTTGCCAATCTTCGGGGTGGGCATTTATGACCGTATTGTGGGAAATAGGCGAAATTATTAAGGAGCTATGGGTACTGTCTTTTCTATTACATAACATGATTAACTCTTAAATCGCAATAGCTAAATGAAAAAACACATAACATATCATGTTTAAAAAACTAAATGTATTGTTGGATAATTATACTTAATTTTTAGCTAAATCTACACTTAAAATATATAGATTTTTATACACCATGTAACTAAGATTTAAAAAAATATTTAGAAAATAACTAAAATACCAATTTTCATTACAAAATTGATACCATTATTGGTATGTAACGCGAACGTCACGCATCAAAAATTTCAGAAATAAGTTTCACCTATTTGCTGCTCGATTACAAAAGTAAATTTAATATTGAAGCTGGCAGTGTATACTGTTATTAATATATTTATTCGGTTTACCTATAACGTCCCACTGCGGGGTACACAGGCCTTCCCACTCTACATAGGAAGTTTAGGCCTTTTTTGCCACTCGCGGTCCCAACGCTTACTATTACTGACTATACTTAATATATATGAAAAAATTTTAAACATTAAATTTACCACTAATAAAAACAAAAATAAATCATGTATGATCAAAACAGAAGTATAAGTATATATATGGAGTAGCCATTAGGTGTAGCGGTTGAGATGTCGACTACTACACCAAGGGTTTCGATTTGATACCCGGGCAGTGCCAACTTTTGTGTGCATGAACATATCTGTTTCAAAGTCAAAGTCAAAAACATTTATTTCAAATTAGGCTTACAAAAAGCACTTACGAACGTCAAAAAATATACAAAAATATAATAAAAAACGATTAAAATACTAAACTAAAAATATGAGTTTTGATGCTTTGAAAAACAAAAAGCGTTTCAGTGGTTTGGCCTGTTGAGAAAGAAGCACTCAAGAAAACTCAACAGTGTAGCCTTTATTAAAAACATTATCATTTTCCTTAATGTAACAATATATCATAAACACTGAAATAGCTGAGCAGTTTAAGACCACGGATTTTTATCACATAAATATTTTTGTAATGGTCTGGGTGTTTGCTATGTGTAATATGTATGTACCTATTTACAAAATATGTAAGTATGTTTAGCCGTAGGCTTCACGCTTAACTTGGGGCTAGATGGCGCTGTGTGAGTGTCAGTGGATATGTATTTATTATATCTAATTCACCGAGAGCCAACACCTGGTTGTAATGTACATATTGTGTTTGTCATTTATTAGTTGAACATTTACTAAATCTGTAAGTACTCGTGTAATAGTGTAACAACTGTTGACAAACCTAAACTAATCAATAAATAAAACCCTTACTCAAAGGCTTCAACTTCTCATCGCTTTCTGATTAGACTTTTGAATAAAAAAATCAAGATACCATAAGTGGTGTTATAGGAAGCATAATTTAATGTATTGTTAAAGATTCTAAGAATCAGTATGGTCTATAAGTTACAAGGAGGCAGGACGTCGCGGCTCATTATATGCAGGTAAAAGTTAAGCCGGAGATACACCGGAGACACAATATTTTGACGACCTTTTTGGTGTAGTTGTCGACTGCAACACCAAGGGTTCCGGGCTCGATCCCTGGGCAGTACAAATATTTGTGTGCATGAACATGTCTGTTTGTAATGGTCTGGGTATTTTCTATGTGTAATATGTATGTATTTACAAAAAAAGTAAATAAGTATGTTTATCCGTTGTATTATAAAGATATGTTAATAGTTAACTGAATAGGTAGTAAAGTACGTTGATTAAAATGTTGAAAATCACTGGTTATCTTGAAATTATATAACTACTAGCTTAATTATATAGCTTTTTTTTCAAAGCATCAAAACTCATATTTTTAGTTTAGTATTTTAATCGTTTTTTATTATATTTTTGATATTTTTTGACGTTCATAAGTGCTTTTTGTAAGCCTAATTTGAAATAAATGTTTTTGACTTTGACTTTGACTAGCGATCCGCCCCGGCTTTGCACAGGTGCAACAGGAAATACTCTATAGGATAACAGTGATATTGAAAAATCTCGTAGGTTGAGCCTGCGCTTGTAATGTAAGAAGAATGTATTTAATTATTAACGACATCACATACGAGCCGCAAAAATATGTGTCATCATCATCAGCTCATTAAACGTCTCCACCGAGAGCACGAGTCTACCCGTATAGGGTGATTAGGCCTTAGTCGTCCACGCGGGCCCTGTGCGGATTAGGCGACTTCACACACAACCTTCGAATCTTTCGCAGGGGTGCATGAAGGTTTCCTTACTATGTTTTCTTCACCGTAAGAACGTCGGATAATGTACATATATTTTCGAATATTCTAAAACACATTGGTACGTGGCGGGATTTGAACCTCAGCCCTCCCGGTAGGAAGGCGACAGTCCGCACAATGGTGCGGAGCCACCGACGCTCGATACAAAATATGTGTATTTCTTCACTATTTAATGGATATAATTATGCATATAAATAAATCTTCCTCTTCTATCACTCTATCTATTAAAAAACCGCATTTTAATAGGTTGCGTAGTTTTAAAGATTTAAGCGTACATAGCGTCAGTGGCTCAGTGGTGTGGACTGTCGCCTTCCTACCGGGAGGGCTGAGGTTCAAATCCCGACACGTACCAATGTATTTTCGAAAAATATATGTACGTTATCCGACGCTCTTACGGTGAAGGAAAACATCGTGAGGAAACCTTCATGCACGCCTGCGAAGAGATTCGAAGGTTGTGTGTGAAGTCGTCCAATCCGCACTGGGCCCGCGTGGACGACTAAGACCTAATCACCCTATACGGGTAGGCTCGTGCCCCTCGGTGGGGACGTTTAATGAGCTGCTGATGAAGCGTACATAGGGATATACGGACAGAGATAGCAACTTTGTTTTATACTATGTAATGATTATCCATTATATAATCGTGCGTAGTTCTCCCGGTGTGATCCCAGCCTATCCCACCGGATACACGGGATGCAACCTCGGAACTCTTCCTCTGGTTTTACATGTAATGATTCAGGTTTTTTCGATCCGGAAAAAATCTAAGAAAAAATATGTTCCCACAGGACTTGTGGGAGAGCACGAGAACATGAAAGTTTATGTCGTGAACAAGTTACAATGAGAAAAAAGTTTAGATGACTCCTACTAATGGGTTAGGAAAGGTCAGGAAATCATATTTTATGGCTTGCTTGTTAAGATTTACCACAGTAACGCAATGGATGAAATTTTTTCTTGCGCGTAGTGTGTCAGTCATAAAAAATGTCTAATAAATTCATCATCAGCTCATTATAACGTCCCTACCGAGGAGTACGAGCCTACCCGTACAGAGTGTATAGGCCTTAGTCGTCCTCGCAGGCCTAGTGCGGATTGGCCGACTACACATACAACCTTTGAATTTATTCATAGGCAAGCGCTGGTTTTCTGGCGATGTTTTCCTTCACCGTAAGAGCGTCGAATAAACGTACATACATATTAAAACTCCGAAAATTCGAAAAGACATTGGTACGAGGCGGGATTTGAACCTGCACCCTGCAGATTGAAATACAATAGTCCACACCAATAGGCTATGATTCTCTTCTAATTGATTATTCCAAAGTTATTTGTAGGTAAATAGCAAAACTCTTTAAACAATACCAAAGAAGGTTAAAAAGAATGTCTATTGAGTTTTATGCCAGCTTGTTTCGAGGATCCTACTTATTTCGAACCGGAGCTTAAGTCGTAAAAATATAAATAATAATAATTGACGATTTAAAAGTATAAACGATATATTATATATTTTTTTATTTTTGACGTTCTTAAGTGCTTTTTGTAAGCATAATTTGAATAAATGGATTTTGACTTTAACATTGATCTGTAATAGTTTTATTTGAACATATTTTAAGATGAGCCTAGTGCATCTGAGTGCAGGCATGCATTTCCAAACCATGGTGTTCGTTAATCAGCTGGCGTTAATGAGGCGTGTAATCGTCGATCGTGTTGCCCTACGCGTGAAGCCCTACGTGTCACCTATTAGCCTACTGACGTTACACAAGGCTCTGCAGCTTTTTGGGTGTTAGGTTTGGCAGATTTAATGTCTTACAAATAAGCAAGATTAGTATCCTAATTATACTTTGTGCCGTGTGGTTACGGTAGATTAGAATTTATTAACTTTTTTATTTCATATATAGGTTAATGAGTTGTCGATACACGTTATGGTAAACGATGATAAAATATCAGAAAATTATTAATAAGTTTTTTTATTATGAATATTAAATATCTACTGACACACACACAGCGCCATCTACTCCCAAACTAAGCATTTAGCCTGTAATATGCATATTAACGGGTTTTGAACCTGGAGAGTGCAAGTTCAAATCCCGTCACGTACCAATGTCTTTTCGAATTTTCATAATTATATGTACGTTTATCCGACGCTCTTACGGTGATGGAAAACATTGTGAGGATACCTGCGCACGCCTGCGAAGAGATTCAATGGTTGTGCGTGAAGTCGGCCAATCCGCATTAAGCCGGCGTGGACGACTAAGGCTTACGGGTCGTGCCCCTAGGTGGGACGTATAATGGGCTGAGATGATCATGGTTACATATATATTATACATACATGTATACAAATATCGAAATAAAATTATCTCCAGTCCAGCAGTCCAGCAGTGGACTCCGATTGGTTTAAGAGACAGAGGTATCACAAACATATAAGTTAAGAACTCTCCTCTCCTTTTATAATAGCTGTAAAACCTATTAAGTATTAAATCTATTAAGTTTCCTTTATTTCTTTATACCTATTCAATGTCTGTCTAAATTTCTTAAAACATTCGTTTCGTAAAGCCGTTACTCTATATGAAAATTTAATATCACGATTCTACCATCATCATACCAGATCATCGTGAGAAAATCCCAATCGTGCAGTATCAATTCAAAATTTCCCACCCCCCATGTTGACCTACTGTCAACAGTTTCACATGAATTCCTTGAATGCCAGCTAATTGCACGATTAATTACCCAATCAACTACAAAATTAACCTAAGTGCCGTGATTTGTCGCAAAAAATCAGTGACATCTGCTTCAGGGCAAGTAAAAAGTCGGCCATGTTGTCGAAAAGAAAGAAAAAGGCGGGAGAAATGACAGTTGGTACGAATCGACCGCAATGGCTATGTGAGGCTTCAGGGCGCATGCGCGGCCCAGGTGCTTAGCTATTGGTCAACGTATGTTGAATCTACACATGAAGATGAATGTCTTTTTTTAAAATGTCTAGAACTTTTCCAATACTCGAACGCCAAAGAATTCCGGTCGTTTGTGTGGAACGTAGTCACTTTATCTTGACGTAAGAAATTTATTATGTAGCATTGTTTAGTTTAATAAAAATCTGAAAAGTAGGCTTCTTTGGTAATAGGAGTCTATGGTATTTAAATTTAAGAGGGTAAATAAATAATATAAAAAAAGTTTTTAAAAGAAGTTTCAACCATCCTTCTTAAACCTAATCAGACTTTCGAATAAACAGACTAACACTTTTGTAAGTCTTAAAACAGTCCTCTATGTTACTCGTAAGTATTTGTTAGTGGATTAAATAATAACATTGACTGTCTCTGAAGTATTAAACGTTTTCGAAATTACCCATAACTTGTTCTTGTACGTTGGAATTTAGAACAAATGAAGCATGGATTGGAGACGCCGTTGGAGCAGACGAGTTCTGGAGTGGAGACCGCGTCTCGGCAAGCGTAGCGTAGGACGCCCATCGGTTCGATGGACCGACGACTTGTGAAAGGTCGCTGGTGGAGGCTGGATGAGAAAAGCGGAGGACTGGGATATCTGGTGCAAAATGAGTAAGACTTATGTGCAGCAGTGGACTGCGATAGGTTGAATAGAAGCATGGATTATTTATATTTTTCGGCTATTTAGATAATTCAGCTACACTGGATTTTTTATTTTATGTTACCGAGTGTACGGGACGGCCAGGACGCTCACCTGATAAGTGATACGCCCGACCATGACAGAGTAGTATTGAAGGAAAAATAACAACTGATAGACAGTTATTATTCTCTATCAATGCCACACTGCGCCAGTCACCCGAGACAACAGATGTTAGGTCTCTCAAACCCGGTAATTTTACTAGCTACTGTGCCCTCATCCCGAAACATAAAAGTGCATAACACTCCTGTTTCACGGGACGATATCTGGCAAAGCGGTTGTACCTACCAAGTCGACTCAGTATTGAGTCCTTCACCTAGTGAACTAAGGATATAATCACTTAAAGTTCCTCTTCTTTATTTCATATACTAGGCAAATAGGCAGACAACTGACCACATGGTTAGTGATACTGCCATCCATAGTCACACGCAACTCCGAAGAAGCAACGAGCGCATTGCAAGCTATTAAAAGGGTAATAAAATTGGGACGGGCAAAGGGGTTTAAGCACAGATTTCCCAATACAGGATGGGGCAAGCCGCGTTTAAAGTGCGACAACTGTAAGCTCAACGAGCATACACTGGCTGCCAGTTTACGCTCTGTGAGACGAGTCAAGACGCACGAATATTGAAGAAATTACCGTTTTTTTCCAAAATGCCAACCTGTGCAATTGTAACATACCATCATCGCAATGAATCAGTAAATTTACCAAGAAATATAATAAATTTTCACAGGTAAGAACCGAAAAGAAATTGCGACACTGGGCTGCCTATAAACTTGGCGGCTTGTCCAGTCTAATGTATATTCTGTTGTCTGTGGGTTTAAGCCTCCGGTATCCAAAACCAAAATCAAAGAGTTATTTAACGCCTGTTTCTGCGGAATCGCTCACAATCCCATGGACACCCGTTACAGTGTAGATGCTATATATTGTTTGACGACCCATTTGGCGTTATGGTTGAGACGTCGTCTATTGCACCACGGGTTTCGGGTTGGACCCCCAGGCACAAACATTTTTGTGCATGATCTTGTCTGTTTGTATTGGTCTAGGTGTTTTCTATGTAGAATATGTATGTATTTAAAAATATATATATAAATATGTTTATCCGTTGTTAACATATACATGTTATTAATAAATTATAGAATGAAACACAAATTACAATAGACGCTAGCAACAAATGTTTGTAATGCCCGAGGATGGAACCCGGGACATCCGACGTCTCGACCATTACACCACGCGGGTCGTCAATTTTTAATTAAATTTAGCAAATCGATCAGTGTTCCCGCTAATTCGGGGTGACGCTGCCGGTGTGCCTTTCAAGAAGGGGATCAGTGGGGACTTCCTATAGTGTCGCAGCGCGGGTTTCACCGGAACAATGTATTTGTAAGATATCGCGCTTCCGGGACAAATAGCCTAGAAATATACGACGTTGTGTGTGTTTGATACTTGAAAATAGCTTTGCTCACGTCTTTTTCCGCGTGGAATATTTAGTGTGCTTTATTTGTTTGAACTACATATGTGGTCCAGTTTTCTTCTTTAACATTGAAAAGCTCTCATCGCACATCATACACATACAGGCACACACTCTCGCTTACAAACAAACACAGACACACACGCACACACACACATGGTGATAGCGTTGTCGGCATCTGTCATTAAATCCTGCCGATAACAGCTCGGGCACCGGGCAAGCAGGACTCGACTACAACAGACACACTCTCGCTCACACACACACATACAGACAGCATGCACACACGGTAATAGTGTGTCGGCATCTGTCATTAATCCTGCAGATCAGCTCCGGCAAGCAGGACTCGACCTACGGTGAACCATCGTTTGGGGCACCCCACAAAGACAGTCCACATTGAGACACCAAAAAATCCACTGCTGGTCAAGATAACCTTACTGAAAATCAAAATCATATAATAACATATTAAATTCGGTATTTGTAATTCATAGTATTATCTACAAAGTAAAACTATAGACATCTATTTAGTCGGGGCTCGGTTCTTGAATTTTATTGGCAGGAAAAACCTTTTTCCTTTCAGAAAAATAAGGATGTTGCAATGTCCAAGTATTGTACAAATACTGTGTACAGCTCACGCGACGTTTTACGTAGCGATTTTTATTAAATTTGGCATAGAGTTAGCTGGCGCCTTGGATATACTTCGTTTTCTGCCAGAGAATATTATCTAACGGACAGTACTGTAGTTATTTATATTAAGACATAATTAAACCATACAAAACAACTATCAAGACCATTTAAGCAAATATACCAAAATGGACGGACATCCACGCTCCACGAGCCATGCTAAACATTTTGCTCGCGCCAATGAGCCGGCAATTCCGGGAACGATGAAAAAACCATGGTCATACCGGAATATTGTCAAGTGCAGACGCAAAAAGTCTACCAACACAAACATAATTCTATTATTGGCCATTGTGAAGCAGAAACCGTGAGGAATTAGTATTGTTATCATATTAAATATACCAAATTGCAGTACGTCGGTCTCGGTTACAATGTTAGAATAATTGTCGTTAACACCTACCAAAACGCATCGGACCTGCGTAATGGGTTATTTTTTTAAACAAATGAAGATTTTTGTTCACATAAAGAGTATATAAATAAATAAATAAATAAATCCACTGACATTCACACAGCGCCATCTAGCCCCAAGTTAAGCGTGAAGCCTGTATTATGGGTACTAAACAACGGATAAATATACTTAAATACATTTTTTTTTTCGTAAATACATACATATCATACATAGAAAACACCCAGACCATTACAAACAGACATGTTCATGCACACAAATGTTTGTACTGCCCGGGGATCGAACCCGGAACCCTTGGTGTTGCAGTCGACCACTCAACCGCAACACCAAATGGGTCGTCAAATAAATATAAATATTTATTCTTTCTAAATAACTACTGTTGTTGACCTTTACAGCTTCATCGAGCATGTGGCGAGCGCTGATGTCTCTTAGCAATAACATAGAAACACGAATTCGTTATAATGGGAATACGCTCCATATTTTATCATCAAAAACGGGCAAATTTTTCGACTGTGTCTAACGGTAATGATCTTGGATTTCGAAAGGTTTCGTTATCCGGAGGCTACATATAGACGGCTCTATTCGTCTTTTGGTCCATTACACGGTGGTCCCACAGCCTCAAGCTCTAATTCAAACTAATGTGCGAACGTTATGCAACTGTTAATCCAAATTTTTGGATACCGTAAATAATTTCTTTTGCACGTTTTATGTTATTTTTCCAGATGTTTTTATGCAATTACCTAAGTAGTAAGAGCGTCGGTGGCTCAATGGTGTGGACTGTCGCCTTCCTACCGGGAGGGCTGAGGTTCAAATCCCGACACGTACCAATGTGTTTTCGAATTATCGAAAATATATGTACGTTATCCGACGCTCTTACGGTGAAGGAAAACATCGTGAGAAAACCTTCATGCACGCCTGCGAAGAGATTCGAAGGTTGTGTGTGAAGTCGTCCAATCCGCACTGGGCCCGCGTGGACGACTAAGACCTAATCACCCTATACGGGTAGGCTCGTGCCCCTCGGTGGGGACGTTTAATGAGCTGATGATGATGATGATGACCTAAGTAGTAGCGTTGGTAGCTCATTGGTGTGGACTGTTGCCATACGAACTGAAGGGTGCAGGTTCAAAGGCCGCTACGTACTCATGTATTGTAACTCAATTTTAAAAACAAAATTAACAACATATAATACAAACAATTCTTTAGTTTACGTAATAAAAAGGTTTTTCCGAATATAAAAGTAGCCTAAGTAAAGTCATTTAAAAGATTTCCAAGAACAAGCAGACAGGTAGACGGACAAAAAAAGGTGTATGTACCTTATATAGGTAATATATATAAATATGCTTGTAGTGAAAACGTTTCTTTCAATATTACAAACTGTTAAGCCTTACACGTCCTATAATGTAAATAAATAGTAAAATGGGGAATATTGTAAATATTAAATATATTTTAATAATTAAGTAACATAATTGAACAGTGGAAATTGTTTGAGGTTGTCATGGAAACAAAACTTTATTTTCTGAAAGATGTAAAGAGATGGCGTTGATAGTAATTTGCATCGTGCTTACATTGCGAGTTCTGAATTGACCTAGGGTCAATGATATCCTGATCCTGGCAGGGTCGCCATGCAATGTGGTAACCGGGAGACTGAATGAAAACACGTATTGAGTGCACTCTGGTATAATAATGTCTATCAAATAACTTACAACTAAGCTTATATACTAACTTATACCTATGTGTGAGGGAGGTTGCTTACATACACTACAAAATATTTGCCTCCGTTCGAGTTTGGAGTTTTATTTCAGCTCACGAGCTTAGGGATCTTGGACCGATTTTGTACACAAACAGATATTGAAATAAACGGTTTTTAATATATGCATATTGATTATAGACATGATAAAAAAACACTTATCTGTCATCAGAATCTAACAAGCAAATGGTGATATGACCACATTCGCATCACGACCACATTAAGGGCCATATTTAGGGCAAATTAGGGCTGCACTGCGGTGAGCTGCAGGAACGTGTAATTTTCAAGTTGGCGGCTTCTCTGTATTTGCGAAACTCTAATTCAATTAGATATATCAAATTTTGGGCATTTCGAAAGATGTGTTCGGAGAAGCTCACTGTCTGTGTGGGTTCTGTATATTTTAAATATTGTTACTATTAATGAAAAGTTATATTTTTAGCTGAATTAATGGATTATATTTTCATGTTAAATATAAACAATTAATGCTGTTACAAATATCAATTTTCTAATTGATATTTTAACAGCATTATTTTTTTATATTTTAGGCCCAAACTGAATAAAAAACTCACTATTTTATTCAGTTTGGGCCTGTGTAAGCGACTTATGCACGACAAATAGTGCTTTAATTGTCTCGGAATACCCCTTAAACTGAGAAGAATCTGGCAAAAATTCAGCATAGGCTTTAAAGTAATCAAATATAAGTCAGATTTTTAAGCATATGTTACGTTTATATGTAAAATTTTTTCGTTTTAATTCATTCGCATAATCAAGTTTTTTTTTAAATTGTTATTATAGTTAATTTATTTCCTAGATTTTTTAATAATTGTAGGTAACATAACTAAAAATGAAGATAAAAAACTAAAGTTTTAATCATCAAGCAAATTTTAAATACTTCCAATCAATCCTTATACCTACTAGATTCAACCATAACACTTATAAAAAATATACAAGGATCCCTAAAACAACTTCCTACCCTTGTTAACTCGCCTCGCTATTTTGATGGCGATTTGATGACAACTTGTAATTTTTTTTTCAAAATTCACTAATAGAATTTAATTCCGTGTGATTTGCCAAAATTACATGATATTAGATAGTCTGACGTTTTATTCATTAGAACTTCCTGTTTTATTTAAAAAACGAGTTGCTCCGATGCACGTAGTGAACTTGTTTTGTATTTTAGGATTTTTATGTTACAGAGTGTACAGGACGGTCACGACGCTCACCTGATGGTAAGTGATATGCCTAACCATGACAGAGCAGCATTAAAGGAGACCAACAACTGATAGACAGGTATTATTCTCTACCAATGCCGCACTGCGCCCGACACCCGAGACAACAGATGTTAGGTCTCTTATAGCCGGTAATTTCACTAGCTACAGTGCCCTCATCCCGAGACATAAAAGTGCATAACACTCCTGTTTCATGGGATGATATCTTGTATTGCGACGTAGACTCAGTATCGAGTCAACCGCCTATTATTTTTTAACAATACACCAAATAACGGGGCTAATGATCTACATACACGACGCAGGGAGACCTCACAGTGAAAATCATTAGTTTTTTTATTTTGTTCTCGGTTGATACTAAACTAAGATGGCATACCTAATTTCAGCTTTCTAGCATTTCAGGAAGTAGCCAAACATTTTGGTGATCATCCGTGTGTCAGTGACGAACTTGTGTGTTTTAGATAACAATAAAATCTGAATCATTACAGCTATTCAATTAAAACTTTGTATGTTTCGGGGGAGAGACCCCGGGATCGGATCGGATTCGGGATAAGATCAGAAATGATTTAATCCGTAAGAGAACTAAAGTTACCGACATAGCCCCGCCGGATCAGCAAGTTGAAGTGGCAGTGGGCTGGCCACGTATGTCGCAGAACCGATGGCCGTTGGAGCAGACGAGTTCTGGAGTGGAGACCGCGTCTCGGCAAGCGTAGCGTAGGACGCCCTCCGGCCCGATGGACCGACGACTTGCGAAAGGTCGCTGGTGGAGGCTGGATGAGAAAAGTGGAGGACGGGATATCTGGCGCAAAATGGGGGAGACCTATGTCCAGCAGTGGACTGCGATAGGTTGAATAGAATAGATTTCAATAATTCTATTGATGACATCCTGAGAATGTAAAATGTGTGGTACATCGGAAACCAACTCTATGAGAGTTCAAAAAATGACGAAACACTTCGAGAAAAGCCTTTCGCCTTTGCTTTTCTTTTTCGCTTTGCCGCCTTTGCGCTTCACTTGGCTCGTCTTGGCAGGCTTCACCAATGTTTACGGAACTTTCAGAAAGCACGTTGGAACGACAGACAACTGATGTCTAAGGAATAACTTAGGCACAAATAAGTCCGACATAAACTTGTCTCATATAAAATATCCACAGTCGGACAGAGAATTAGCCTCGCAATTCAGCGTGGCAACGTGACCAGCCTCTTCGGCACCTTTCCACATGATGGCGACCTCAATCAGATATTTTATTTATAGGGAGATTATCCCTATGAATAAAATATCTTTTTGTATTTATTTATGTTTCTAGGCTTTTTGTAAATATATTTGAATTAGTTATATTTTAAATACACTATATTGACATCTCATAAAACTTTAGAAACTATTTTCTTTTATCCACAGTCATCAGAACAAAATATTCTATTAGCGATTTTATACATCCAATCGGAATGTTGAAAAACGTTAACACGTCAACCCTTAGCGCGAACAAAGGGTCCGCTTGACCCAGTCGATTAACTTTTTGCCACACGCGCGCCCTCAAATAAAATCATAAATTCACCGAGGTCCGGTGGCAAAAAATGGTGAAAAAATTACACGGCGCGCTGCCCCAGGCGGGGCCGGTCAATTTATGACTATATCTTGGACATTTTGACCGAGCGGCCGTGGGTTGAGAGTATTTGACGTCACAGTACGAAAACAAGGAAACAGAAGACAAATATCAGGAGCACTTTTCTTTTTTTGGCTTGCTGGAAGAAGTCTTAGTTAAAGTTTCTTGGAATTGAAATTGGAAGTTAGCTTGGGAGGCTCATTGGTATGAACTGATGACTTCCAATCTGGTGACGGCAGGATCAAATTCCGCCTCGTACCAATGTATTTTGGAATTTCGAAATTTTTGTTACTTTATCTGACTGAGTGAAAGAATAATTGTATAGTAGGTTTTTTGTGAATGTAAATCCACGAGGTTTTATCTTGACCAAATTTTACTTAACTAGGTAGTTGACTCGATACTGAGTAGTCTAGGTAGGTACCACCGCAGTGACAGATATCGTCCCGTAAAACAGGAGTACTATGCACTTTTGTGTTTGGGGATGAGGGCACAGTAGCTAGTGAAATTACCGGGTATAAGAGACCTAACATCTGTTGTGTGTGGTGAAGGGCGCAGTGCGGCATTGATGGAGTAAACAAATAATCAGTGGTTGGTATCCTTCAATGCCGCTCAGTCATGATCAGGCATACCACTTACTATCAAATAATCGCCTTGACCGTCCTGTACACTTTAACATAAAAAAACTGGTCAAGTTAAATAGAAGAGTATGTAAGCCAGATATCCATAGTGCTGCATTAACTTCCCATTCGATCACTGTCGAACCCACAGACATCCGAATATACAATTAGATTGGACAAGCCGCCAAGTTTATAGGCAGTCCCAGCGTCGCAATTTCTTTTCGGTTCTTACCTGTGTATACTTATTCTATTACTTGGTAAATTTAGTAATTCATTGCGATGATGGCATGTTACAATTGCACAGGATGGCATTTTGGAAAAAAACGGTAATTTCTTCTCATATTCGTGCGCCTTGACTCGTCTCACAAAGCGTAAACTGACAGCCAGTGAATGCTCGTTGAGCTTACATTTCTCGCCCTTTAAACGCGGCTTGCCCCATCTCCTGTATTGGGAAATCTGTGGTCGAACCCAAAATAGCAAACTTTATTACGCATCATAATTATAAGATATATAATAACTGTAATTAAACAAGAATGCTTACCATTAACTTAAGATTCAAATTGATATAAATCCCAAAATAGGGGTGGAGTGAAAACCGCCCCTGCCTACCATGTTTTAAAATGCGATATTTCACAGAAAAAAATACTATTTTGAGGTTTTGCAACCGCATTATAGATGGACGCATGAGTCTATAATTAAAAGGATATTTAGTTCAATAGACCTAATCGATGATGTCAGATTACAGATAGTGTATTGTGTTCCTACTATAATGGAATACCTCACAAGTAGCGGCTTTCTTTCCCATACTAATTAGTGTCATATTTTGACAGGTATTCAGTGAATCAATCAATTTTGTTAACATCAATTCAATAGCTAGTGAACTGTTTCAATGCATACATTTTACATGAAACTATTTTACGAATTTAATTTGTTTTCACATTCTATACGGATTTTGTCATTTTATGTGTGACAATGCTACTGAATAAGAGCGTCCCAGAATGACAATTCAAACCATAATTCGATATCTGTCGTTTCTTGTTAATGACAATATCCTATGCCGTTTTGTTCATCACCTCGTCATTAGTATGGTACGATAAGACAGTCCCGTGGTTTTATTCAGTTTTATTTCACCGCTTTTCAAAGTTTTGGGCATGATCTCAGTTGACAATAAAACGAAATAAACAAAACGTAGGCCCCGTAGGGTAGCGTCTTATCGTACCTCGAAGGAACTAGTCTTATTCCTCCGGGTTTCGTACCAATGACATTTACAGACGCGACGCCAACATTATTTTTATGTTTTAGAGTACAGGACGGTCTGGACGCTCACCTGTAGTAAGTGATACGCCTACCATAACAGAGCGGCATTAACGAGACCAACAACTGATAGACAATTATTATCCTCCATCAATGCCGCACTGCGCCCGTCACCCGAGACAACAGATGTTAGGTTTCTTATACCCGGTAATTTCACTAGCTACAGTGCCTCATCCCGAAACATAAAAGTGCATAATACTCCTGTTTCACGGGATGATATCTGGCACTGCGGTGGTACATACCTAGACGACTCAGTACCGAGTCTACCACCTAGTGCATATACATATATCATCATCATCAGCTCATTAAACGTCCCCACCGAGGGGCAGGAGCCTACCCGTATAGGGTGATTAGGCCTTAGTCGTCCACGCGGGCCCAGTGCGGATTGGACGATTTCACACACAACCTTCGAATCTCTTCGCAGGCGTGCATGAGGTTTCCTCATGATGTTTTCCTTCACCGTATGAGCGTCGGATAACGTACATATATTTTCGAAAATTCGAAAATACATTGGTACGTGTCGGGATTTGAACCACAGCCCTCCCGGTAGGAAGGCGACAGTCCACACCACTGAGCCACCGACGCTCTATACATATATAGTTAGGTACTATTCGATGAAACGCACTATAGTCTATGCTTTTCTTTCTGTTTCCAACCTCCTCAACAGGCATCGGGTCTATATGTGCCCTGATTGTCTGCTACACAGTAAAGCTAATTATATTTAAGAAAGAAAGTGAAATAAATGTTTAATTCTGTGGCCGCATAAAGAATTACCTTAAACTCAAAATTTAAATAAAAAGACATAGAAAAGGAATAATAACAAGCAAAAGGGAAACTACTAACTGAAATATTTTAAGCAATGGTATGTTTTAAAAATGCTGCCAGTGTTTTGGGAACCCTGTCTCGGTCAGACATACTTTTCGATTTTGTTAAATAATATATTATATTTCATTTAGTATTTACATTTTCAATAATTGTTAATTTTGTTACTAAGATTTTTATGTTGAATTGATTTCTTTAATGGATATTTACCAAATAATTATATTGTTTTAAAAAACTATATATACTTTTATAATAATTGGAAACATGCGAACAATACTAATATTGAACAATTAATAAAAAAACTTTACACAAAATCACAAACTTGTTTAGTGTCATCACTATAAAATAATGACAAAAATATATCTTATCAACGAAATTTATTTATTGAATTGTCTTTAGATAACAACTACAGAAATTTATAAATAAACAAATTTATTTGTTCCCATTACAATAACTTACAAAGAACCTAAAAAAATATTCAGTTAAGTGTGTTTTTTTAAATATTTTGCAATTATACATATAGATGTCTCTACTAGTAAAATTTATCACTCACAAATCGAAAAGTTCAATAAATTAAGTGACAACGAAAGAGAATTATCACCGTTAAAAACTTATCAACGTCAAATTAAGTAGTTAAAAGAGTGACCATAGACTTGGAAGTGGAGGCAATAAAAATGGATTTATAGTGTCCACGCGCCGATAATGTTCAACAAATGGTCAGAAGCCTTTTGCGTTTACAATAGCTTGAGATGAGGGCCCTTTGGATTTTTATATCAAGCAAAACTGCACCAAAACTTGTTATAAATAAGGTTCATTTTTAATAGTCCATTAACTTGGATCGTAGTTGTTTTAGGGTTAGGCAAACTTGTATCTTGCTTGGGTAGTTTTAGAGTTGTATTTATAATAAATTGGTCAAAATTGGTTATTTTTAAAGCTCAATGTCGATATCTAGAAGGAATTAACACATTAGGTGTAAAGTTATTGCGTTTTGTTTGGCGACAGATCGACCTTTTGTCTTGTCGCCGACAATTTTCACAGGAATCGAGATTAGCATCTTAATAACTTTGGAATTGTCCTGTTTTTACGAAGAAAGTGCATTTTAAAGTGTGAATGATTCAATGAATGAGCAGTGAAATTGTTTTGGTAGCTGTGACATTAACAAAAGGTGAAGAATGTCAGTAGAGGTTGCTGTTGCCTTTCGTGTGTAGGTTCAAATACCGCCAAATACCAATTAATATTCGAAATGATATGTACGTTTATCCGACGCCTTACGGTGAAGGAAAACATCGTGAGGGAACCTACGCACGCTTACGAAGAAATTCAAATCATCTACACTGGGCCCGCGTGGATGACTAAGGCCACCATATACGGGTAGGCTCGTGCCTCTCGGTGGGGACATATTATGAGTAGTAAAGTAGTGCCCTGTGTTGACGGTAGATATGACGACATTTGTCACCACCCCTTCTCATCCCTCGGTGATGTAAGAGCCGGCTTAAGGATAAAACATTCAGCAGAAAGCGAGTAGCAGCGCTCTCTCTTACCTTCCATTTTTAAGGTACTGCTCTCTTCAACGTGCCCTGCCAAATCTGGAGTTTATTTCAAAACGCGCTAGTATTGATGAGGAGGCATCGAATTTAGCAGTGGACGTCACGGGCTAGAAAAAAGGTTAAAAATTAAGAATAAGTATACAGAATCATCATTATCACCTTAAAACGTCACATTCATCATCATCATCATCATTACAACCTAGAAAGTCTACTGCTGAACGAAGGCCTCCCCTAATGATTTCCACGCGGACCGATCCCTTGCAGTTGACATCCATCTGCTACCTGCCACCTTAACCAGATCGTTAAACGTCACATTGCAGAGTTGTTAAATACCTATATCATGTCCGTGATTTCTTTAGTATCAGATTTTATTGTGTACATAAAGATGTTAACATTATCCCAATGATTTTGTTAAATAAATAACTTAAGAATCTCATAGCCTGATTCTGGTGATTATATCTACGGAACCTTCTGAGGGCAAGACTGACTCAATTTGACCAGATTTTTACTCAATTTTTATCGACATGTCTGTCCGTTCTTAAAAACAGAAATCAATGAATAATCTGCATAATAATATATAAAGGTAGATACGCCACCCGTGCTTTAAAAAACGAACCGCCGAAGAGAATACAGTTTGTACTCTTTTGTTTAGGTAAAGTATTCGAAATACGAGAGTATATGTGTGTTGTCACTGCATTCGGAACTCATTCTTCGATTGTTTTGTGAGCACATCATAAATCCATACTTTTTTTACGTCATTGGCAAAAAGTCAAATTTTGAATATCAGACTTAGGTCAAAAACGAAATCTAAGTATATAGCCTTACCATTGTTATGCTCATCCAACCAAACCCTGACCCACCAAAACATTGCATAGATTCAAAAGTATATCAAAATTGCAAAAAAAGTGAATCAATTCGCGCCACTTCCGACACCCTAAGTCACATTTCAAAGCTCAGCTTACCTAATACTTTAAAGCAGTCACAATATTTCACCGGTAGGCCATAAAAAGTAACCGTTCATCGCCTTAGGCCAATCGCAATCTAAATTAGCGACATCCAAAAAAGCGGAACCTAAATGTTTTTCGGCAAATTTTTATGGGTTATTAAAACAAATTAGTGATGGCAGTTCTTGTGTAAAAAACCGGAGAAATTTATACGTTTCCTAAGCAATAAAATGCGGTATCTACGAATCTAAATGGTGAAATAGGAGGCTACTGATGCGTAGTTAAGATTTGGAGGAGTTTTGCTGAATGTAAGTTATGGTTTGCTGAACTGACTCTGTCTGCTGTGCTTTGAGTTAAGACACAATATTTTTATGTGTCCAAGACGGTCTGGACGCTCACCTGAAAGTAAGTGATACGCCTGACCATGTCAGAGCGGCATCGAAGGAGATAAACAACTGAAAGTTATTCTTCTCCATCAGTGCCACTGCGCCCGACATCCGGTAATTTTACTAGCTACAGTGCCCTCATCCCGAAACACAAAATTGCATAACTCTCCTGTTTCACGGGACGATATCTGGCACTGTCTTGGTACCTACCAAGACGACTCAGTATCGAGTCTACCACCAAGTATGCTACAATTATCTGTGCAATTAAATTAAATTATAATAATATGTGTATAATATTAAAATAACTGGAACCATATATAGACTTTTCAACAAAAAACATTAACAAATAAATGCCGACTTCTAATTAAAAGCCAAAATAAATAAATTAATGATAACACGACACTACCTCTCATCGCGAACACTTTAGAAAATATGTTTTCAATTGCACGCGAAAGAGACAGTGATTGTTTATGATAAGAAAATCAGTTCAGTCGGGTCTTATAAAATATGATTTTAAAATGTAAAGTGTAAAATTATGTTTTACAATTATTGAGATTTATAAAATTATGATATAAACAATCTTATAATTAAAAATTTAAAAACCCCCTACACAAGAACACAAGTAATTTCCCTTTAAAAAGTAAAAAATAATAAAAGAAACTTAATGTTAAAGTACCTAAGAATCTATTAATAATTAAAAAAAAACCTCGCGTTGGGGGACCGCTCCTAATTATTTCTTTCTTATCTACGATATTTTTCATAAGATGGTTACCTCTTTAGGCTTTTACGTTCTTTTATTAGTCACGGTCCCCCAACGCGACGTTTTTTTTTAGAATTATTAATAGATTCTTAGGTAATTTAACATTAAGTTTCTTTTATTATTTTTTACTTTTTAAAGGGAAATTACTTAAGTTCTTGTGTCGGGGATTTTTAATTTTTAATTTAATTTTTATTTCATACTTTTTATAGGTAGATTAGGTTAAGTTAGATTTCATTCGAGTCCAAGTATATTTGCAGTTATTCGGTTACTCTCCCCAATTTCACTCCTCACAACTTTTAAACGGCTCAACCGATTTTCATCAAACATGTCTAAGAACACTCGCACATAAGTCATCTTTAATACAAAAAAAACGAAATTGAAATCACTGCATGCGTTCGGGAGTTATGATGCCACAGACAGACAGACAGACACGTCAAACTTATAAACCCCTCTTTTTGCGCCGGGGGTTAAAAATAATCCCTATCTCTGTTTTTAATGTTGGACCATATTATAAATGGTAACAAAATGTTTACATATAAAGGCGAAAGTTTGTAAGTGTGTTTGTTTGTTATGTCTTCCCATGTTAGCGACAGTCTTTGGTATGGAGTTAGCTAACACCCTGGATTTTCTGAACCTCTAGCCACCGGTTTATTGTGAGAAAACACTAAGTAAACCGCAGGGCACAGCTAGTGAACAATAAAACGGGTAATGATTCACAGCAATTCCAGCTACTGTGCCCACAAAGGGCTATCCTTTTCAATTGTATTGGGCGCATGCAAAAAAGCTTCGTGCTTTATACAATGATGTAAAAAGTATAGATTCGTGATATGCTCACAAAACAACCGAAAAATTAAATAAAAATTTAAAAAACCCCCGACACAAGAACTTAAGTAATTTTCCTTTAAAAAGTAAAAAATAATAAAAGAAACTTAATGTTAAAGTACCTAAGAATCTATTAATAATTCTTAAAAAAAAACGTCGCGTTGGGGGACAACTCCTAATTATTCAAATTTAAATACTTTAAACTAACAATTTAAAGTATTTAAATTGTTAGTTTAAGAGCGGTCCCCCAACGCGACGTTTTTTTTTAAATTACTTAAGTTCTTGTGTCGGTTTTAAAAAAATTTAATTCAATTTTTATTTCATACTTTTTATAGGTTAAGTATATTTGCAGTCATTCGATTATTCTCCCACTTTACTCCTCACAACTTTTAAACGGCTCAACCGATTTTCATCAAACATGTCTAAGAACACTCGCACATAAGTCACCTTTAATACAAAAAAAACTAAATTGAAATCACTGCATGCGTTCGGGAGTTATGATGCCACAGACAGACAGACACACAGACAGACAGACACGTCAAAGTTATAACACCCCTCTTTTTGCGTCGGGGGTTAAAAAAAGGGTTTCGAACGCAGAGACAGCACACACACACATATTTCGAATGAGCGTACATTTACCTAAACAAAGAGCATACAACTGTATTCTCTTCGTCGGTTCGTTTTTGAGGCACGGGTGGCGTATCTACGTTTATATATACAGAATCATTGCTTGTATATCATTTCGGAAGGCGCCGGCAGGCTGCCGCTCCGCCCACAGAGTGTGTGGCCGTTCTGTTATTGTTTGTTACCAAATTGTAAACACTTTGTGTATGTGTTTGACGACCCATTCGGTGAAATGGTTGAGACGTCGGCTCTTACACCAAGGGTTCCGGGTTCGATCCCCGGGCAGTACAAACTTTTGTGTACATGTCTGTTTGTAATGGTCTGGGTGTTTTCTATGTGTAAAATGTATATATTTACGAAACAAAAGTATAGAAGTATGTCGTAAATATTAAGGCTGAGAGCCATCTGCGTTCGCCACTTGCCCGGTGAAGCTGTAAAGGCCATTTGCGGCCAACAGCAGTAGTCAGTTCGAAAAAAAAATAGAAGTATGTTTATGCGTTGTTTAGTACCCATATTACAGGCTAAATGGTTAGTTTGGTGCTAGATGGACCTGTGTGTATGTCAGTTGATACATATTTACTTATACTTAGATACTTATTTATATAAATAGACTGTTAATATTAAAATAATAATAAACATTTATTTCAGAAAAACATCTCTAAATGCTAGTTACAAATTATGTTATTATCTGTCTTTACCACAGACATCAGAATATACATTAGACTGGACAAGCCGCCAAGTTTATAGGCAGTCCCAGTGCCGCAATTTCTTTTCGGTTCTTACCTGTGAAAAGTTATTATATTCTTGTAAATTTACTGATTCATTGCGATGATGCATGTTACAATATGCACAGGATGGCATTTTGGAAAAAAAAACGGTAATTTCTTCTAATATTCGTGCGTCTTGACTCGTCTCACAGAGCGTAAACTGGTAGCCAGTGTATGCTCGTTGAGCTAACAGTTGTCGCACTTTAAACGCGCTTGCCCCATCTCCTGTATTGGAAATCTGTGTCTTTACAAATATTCATCATCATTATCAACTCATCCCCACCGAGGGCACAGCCTACCCGTATAGGGTGTATAAGCCTTAGTCGTCCACGCGGACGCAGTGCGGATTGGACAACGCACAAACTTTGAATCTTCGCAGGCGTGCACAGGTTTCCCCAAGATGTTTTCGTCCACCGTAAAAACATACGAGCGACGTATAAATATAGTAAACAGCTACAATTTGTAGCCATATTAGATATATATGAATAAGGTGTCGACTTCTCTGTCTAAAGGGCGACATATGCCGACGCGTGCGAGCCCATCTGAGACGTTTTTTGTTATATTTTCCACGGTAGTGAGCATTGTTTTGTATCGATTAACCTTTTTGTAGTCCTAGTTGTCGTTGTGCTAATTGTGGACTCTTACCCACCGGAGGCGCAGGTTCAAATCCCGCCACGTACCAATGTGTTTTCGAATTTCCGAAATTATGTTCGTTATCCGACTTACGTGAAGGAAAAATCGTGACCTGATTATATATCGAAACATGATTAGATCTGCAATGAGGTAATCCGTACCCCGCAACGCCCTAAGCCGAGGTTCGAGTCCCGTTCGGGGACGCCCTAAGGCTCGTTGTGTAAATATTAAGGCTGAGAGCTACTGATCTGCCCGGTGAAGCTGTAAGGCCATCTGCGGCCAACAGCAGTTGTCGAAAAAAAAAAAGTAATCCGTAGAACTAAAGTGACTGATACAGCCCAAAGTATTATGAAGTTGAAGTGTATACAACCGATGTCAGTTCTTCTATAGGCAGACATTTCGATGGCCCCGACGAAGAAACGTGCAATCGAAAAACGATTTTTTTTAGTAGAATAAACGGATTTTGCGCTATAAAAGCCTTATTTAAAGTCTGAAGTGTTCTAATAAAATTATATAGGTGTATGACATGTCATATAAACAAATATACAAAAAAAAAATTTGGGTAAGAGCTCTTGCACGTTTGGATGGATCATGCCTGCCTAGAAACAGCCTTCACTCTTGCCTATCAAAAATATCCACTGACATTCATACAGCGCCATCTAGCCCCAAACTAAGCATTAGCCTGTTATATAGATACTTAACACCGGACAAACATAACTTAATACTTCTTCTTGGAATACATACATATTATACCTACATAGAAAACACCCAGACCAATACAAACAGACATGTTCATGCACATTTGTACTGCCCGGGGATCGATCCGATAACCCTAATATCGGATCTGTGAGATATGCAGAATCGCTCAGATTTTCGGAAATCACGCAAAACCATTTATCCGTATTGAAAGATTTACAATAAACTAACCGGATATACTATCTCACTCAAAAACTGTCCACTACAAAAGTCTGCCCCATCGTGTCAGCTGCGCAGCATTTTCATTCATTATCACGTCCCTCGCTACATATCATAGTGACATAGTATTGTGCTCGTGCTTTTGATTAAGTACGCCGACGCGTTAAGGTCAAAATTTAAATGTATATTTTTACGTTCTAAATATATTAATTACTATATGTATGTGTCATGGGGCTCGGACATTTTTTGGTTGACGATGACGAATGGGACTCTCTTTACAAACTTCTATAGAGAGGGAGACAAGTTCTTTTGAGTCACCTAGACAAGTACAAGGCTTAAGTTATGATGGTGACAGTAGAGTAAGGAACTGCTTGTACCTGAACGAAAAAGTAAGTTATGAATTTAATAGTTATTATAATGGAAATCCTGCAGGCGGATGCAGACAGTGTTGCCACCTTAGCCCTTTTGAAGCCAGATCTAGCACTATTAAGCATAGGTGAACTCCTTTTAGTTTAATGAGCTGATGATGAACTCCTTTTTGAACGATTTAGCCCGAAAAAGAGCAATCTAACTCTTTTTCACTGTCTTGAAAATATAACTAAATTCTTCATAATTCGACATGCTAACAAATACATTTTTGCCATTTAATCGGTCATAATGACGTTTTTTTAGACGCCTTAAAAAAATGACTTCATGACATGATTATTTCATCATTTTTAGAACAGAAAATCTTTTGATGCTCAATCTAGCCCCATCTAGCTCTTTTTAACTTCTTAAAAAGCACTTTTTCTAAACTGAGGTGGCAACACTGGATGCAGATGTAGCAGATCAAAGGCCCATCGGGTGACGTGTATCAACCGTAATGAATAGACAAAACGGCTCGAGTCGCCATTTTCAAAACAAGAAGCGGGTAATTTTCGAAACCTCAACAGCATATGGCGACGGCAGACGCCGAACGCGGCCAACTGTCGCGTACTCCATCCCTCTCGTCTTCCACAATTACTACTACAATAGAAAGAGATAGGCATACGATTCATTAGTACTATTCGAATCGCAAAAAGTGTGTATTGTGCGCGTGTTGGTACCACGTGCGCGCGCAGGAAGTGGGGTAGGCTTTGGCGCGAATTCGGTAATTCCAAATTTGAATTTTCAAACAGGATATTGGAACGATAATCGGTTGTTTGTTTTTTTCAAATCGAGGAAACAGCATATGGATTATGATGCCGCGGCTAGGGTTGATCGGGGATGATAGGACGGCCATGAGTTGCTGTGAGATTGCTTCCGATTCTTGGGAAGATTTATCGCTGTATGGCAGTTTGATGGCTTGTGTGTTTGCTTACTGGTAGTTACAAATATATCAGTTACACATAAAGACATCCTAAGGAATCCAATGGTATTTTTTTTATTTTATGTATTATTTATTTTTATTACTCTACCACCGTTCGGTATAAGTAGGATCATCGAGAAAAGCCTCGTACTCGTACGTAACTCGTATTAATTCTAAGGCTGAGAGCCATCTGCGCTCGCCACTTGCCCGGTGAAGCTGAAAAGGCCATCTGCGGCCAACAGCAGTAGTCAGTTCGAAAAAAAAAACTAATAATTCAATACTTAATTTCTTTTTTGTAAATATTATTTACATTGAAAACAGCAATGAAAGCATACAGTTCTTTATGTATTACCCATAATACCACTTTAGATGGCGTTTTTAAATCTGAAATCTGAAAATGTTTATTAATTTTTTATTCGTACCGTTGAACAATGATTGAGTTTAAACTTGAAGACCCGCCGATGTCCACGTTTTGACTGATGTTTGTAAGGTAAATTATAAAACAAAGAAAGAACAATTCAAAATTTTAAATAACCGTTATTTCAAACAGAAGTCACGCATTCTAAACTAATTCCTCTGAATTGAAATCCCTTCGGATTTCAAATTTGGAATAATCTACTTTTTTATGCTCAACGATTATAATTGCCATAATCATTTCACCCATGACCGATCGCGATTGATTCCGAGTTGCGCACGCGTCGATGGAAACAGATTAAAAATAAATGGCCAGTAGTATTGGAATTCGTAATGACTTTGTATTTGTTTTAATAGACCAAAGAAGGTATTGGATATAATAATAAATATCCACTGACGTTCACACAGCGCCATCTAGCCCCAAGTTAAGCGTAAGCCTGTATTATGGGTACTAAACAACGGATAAACATACTTATATACATTTTTATTGTAAATATATACAAAGACATCATCCAGACCATTACAAACAGACATGTTCGTGCACACAAATGTTTGTACTGCCCGGGTATCGAACCCGGAACCCTTGGTGTTGCAGCCGACCTCTCAATCGTAACACCAAATGGGTCATCGATATTTGTTTTGTAATGGAAATTCAAGGAACGTTTTTATAGGATTTTCCTGAGGACCTCTTCCATAAGAAAAGAATCTTCCTTAATATTTCTTCTACAATAAGATATTACCACAGACATCCGAATATACAATTAGACTGGACAAGCCGTCAAGTTTATAGGCAGTCCCAGTGTCGCAATTTCTTTTCGGTTCTTATCTGTGAAAAGTTATTATATTTCTTGGTAAATTTACTGATTCATTGCGATGATGGCATGTTACAATTGCACAGGATGGCATTTTGGGAAAAAACGGTAATTTCTTCTAATATTCGTGCGTCTTGACTCGTCTCACAGATTGTAAACTGGCAGCCAGTGTATGCTCGTTGAGCTTACATTTGTCGCACTTTAAACGCGGCTTGCCCCATCTCCTGTATTGGGAAATCTGTGGATATTACTGACTGGGTCGTTGTCGAATTTTTCGAGAGTGAGACATAACCGTTTTTTCGTAGGAGTGGCGACAATTGTATTCTGGTTTCACTTCATCACATAGAAAATGAATTGTCTGATGAAAGAAAGAAATATTTATAAGGCAAGACTTTATCAACTGGATGTAAGGTTGTGGCCAGTTGATGTAAATAAAAGAGTACTTTGTGGAAAAGCGATGTATTAATAATGAATCAAATTGCTTATGACTACGCTTATATATAACTTACAACTATCTATGTGTGGAGAGGCGCGTCACACACTACAGTTACCACAAGACGAAGTTAGATTAAGATTGAGTAATGGTCTGGGTGTTTTCTATGTATAATATTATGTTGTATTTACAAAAAAAAATATATAGTAAGTATGTTTATCCGTTGTTTAGTAGCCGTGATACAAACTTCACGCTTAACTTGGGGTTAGATGGCGATGTGTGTATGTCAGTGGATATTTATTTTATTGAAATAAAAATAATTTTTTTCTGTCATAAGACAATGGGACGGTCAGTTCGCTCACCTGGTGGTAAGTGATACGCCTGACCATTGCACATCCTGGGTTGAAGGAAATTAATAATAGAAGTAATCATAATTTTCCGTCAACACTATCCTGCGCCCGTCATCCGAGACGACAGATGTTAGGTCTCTTATACCCGGTAATTTCACTAGCTACAGTGCCCTCATCCCGAAACACAAAAGTGCATAACACTCCTGTTTCACGGGATGATATCTGGCACTGCGGTGGTACCTACCTAGACGACTCAGTATCGAGTCTACCACCTAGTAATTTATTTATTTAGGACAGCCAACAAAACAAACACCATACAATTATAAACTTATATCTATAAATACATGATTGTAGTGTTGCCTTAGTTAAAGGCTGCCACGGCATGCACAACTAAATAATGTGTCGACAGACAGAACGCCTAAAATCGTTTAATAATACTATATAAAAGCGCGAATATAAATAAAAGCAGAATAAACCAATTTCAAATCACCACTTTACCTGACATTTCACCACCACGTGTTGAATTATAAAAAAGTTATTTATATCAAATAGCAGTCGCCGGGATCAAAAAGACCCCGGCTAACGAACAGGGTTAATTTCCATAAATCGAAGCGCGAACTAAGTATAGCTGACTAAACGGGTAGTTAACCCTTTTGTAACGAGCGAGTCGGTAAGGCCAAATGCGTCGCTTTGGGTTAACATGATAACATTCTTTCTTTTCTGAAACATAATTTAATTACATCATCAGCCTAAACATCCCACTGCTAGGTTCAGGCCTTCTCTTACATCATAGCTATAAGATGAAATAGGAACGTTTGGTGTTGGTGTGAACTGCTTTCCGATCTGTAGGATGCAGGTTTAAATCCCGCCACGTACCAATGTATTTATCGAATTTTCGCAATTATAAATACGTTTATCCGACACAGCCAGGTCTTCCCACACTGTAGAACTATAGAAATATATAACCATGTCATGTCATGTGATAATCATATAATAATCACTACAATTAATGGCTGTTAGATTAGACGAATTCGGGATTCCGCATCTTGGTAAGCGTAGCTCATTCCGAAACACAAAAGTGCGTAACACTCCTGTTTCACAGGACGATTTCTGGCACTGCGGTGGTACCTACCTAGACGACTCAGTACCGAGTCTACCACCAAGTATATTTTTTCCCCATTCCGTAAAAACCACTCGAAAACCTTTCTAAATTATTAAAACGCTTAATGAAATGATATTTTTTTAACCAACACTATCATCAAACCCTAAACGCATACCTCATAGTTTATTTATACTCAACCTGTTCACTGATTGCTTCATCCGATTTAGTCATTTGGATCTAAAAGAACGTTGTTTGTTTAGCATTAAATATTATAATAGGGGTTTAAACGACCCTCGTCGGCAAATAAAGGGTTGACTGTAAAATCGGGCCGGCCATATGGGGATGTTTTTTATTTGCTCAAAATATTTGGCTACAAAGTTGATGATTTAGGTAAACATTTGATGTTTTTGATAAGATGAAGGTTAAGTTTAGGTATAACTATAGAACGTTTACATTAAGTCAACAATGATATTCTGTATATATAAAGGTAGATACTCCATCCGTGCCTCAAAAAGGAGCCGCCGAAGAGAGTACAGTTTGTACTCTTTTGTTTAGGTAAATGTGTTCGAAATTCGAAATATGTGTATGTGTGCTGTCACTGCATTCGGAACACTTTTTTCGATTGTTATATATCACGAATCCATACTTTTTTACATAATTGTAAGTCAATTTACGATTATTGGGGTTTCTGTACGTGATCAAAGCAGATATATTTTATTCGTCTACGTTTATATAAATATACTGTCTAGGGCTTTCAAAGGTCAGAGTAAAATTAATGGTTTCTACCACAGACATCCGAATATACAATTAGACTGGACAAGCCGCCAAGTTTATAGGCAGTGTCCCATCCCAGTGTCGCAATTTCTTTTCGGTTCTTACCTGTGAAAAGTTATTATTTCTTGGTAAATTTACTGATTCATTGCGATGATGGCATGTTACAATGCACAGGATGTCATTTTGGAAAAAACGGTAATTTCTTCTAATATTCGTGCGTCTTGACTCGTCTCACAGAGCGTAAACTGGCAGCCAGTGTATGCTCGTTGAGCTTACATTTGTCGCAGTTTAATCGCGGCTTGCCCCATCTCCTGTATTGGGAAATCTGTGGTTTTAACCCTTTGACTGCTAACAAACCAAACACATGATCATCAGCTCATACCTAATGTAAGGGAGCCTACCCGTAAAGGGTGTATAGGCCTTAGTCGTGAACGCGGGCCAAAGTGTGGATTGGCTAACTTCACGCACAACATTTGAATCTCTTCGCAGGCGTGCGCAGATTTCTTCACGATGTTTTCTTTCACCGTAAGAGTCGGATAACATATAATTTCGAAAATTCGATAACATATTGGTATGTGGCGGGGTTTGAACCTCAGCCCTCCCGATAGAAGGGCAACCGTCCACACCATTGATTCACCGACGTTTAACGTTGAGTAGATATGTATTGTACATCAATTTGATTGCATAACCATTGGTCACCTGTTAAAACGAAGACCACGAATCAAAAGCTCATAAGTCAAAAATCGCAAAATCAATCACCAGTGGGGCACGGTAGCGACATCCCGCGGCGACACAACCGCGGCTACCGCGAAACGAAAAAAGCTGATCGATTCGCAAAAAAAAAAACATGTTCACTTTCGATGGGATACGATTTGCACGCCCACTCAGCGGGTAGGCTTTGGTGGACATGGTGGAAAAAATCTGCCAATCAAATTACGAAGTAGGACAGTGGAATGTCGTCAAATATTCAAGTTTGTGCAAAACATTTTGGAGTTATATCTTTTCAGTTCCATAGTTTCGTATCTACTTCTCACAGTAAATTGAGATTGATTACTAGTTTCGATGTCAGGGTTCACCTTTTGCTGCAACCATACTTTGTTAACCCCTAACCTAAACTATACCTGAAATGACTTACTATGTATAACACCTGGGTTATGAATAAATGTTATTAATATAGGTTTATAAACAAAAAAAAAATAATAATAATAATCCAATGACTTTACGTAGAAATTGCCTGTAAGCACTGCTTTTAAAATTTCTCTTCATTAAATATAAAGTTGGAAAAATAAAGAATTCCTACGATTGTAAAGTTTTCAAGTAACAATTGTTACCTGTTAATGTATTTCTCAACGTTATGTCATAAAATAACCACGCAACAATAATACAAACCGGGAATGTCAATTTTGCTTACAATAGATTTTAAAATAAATGTATTTATTACTAGAAGACAATATAAATTAAAAGTAAAAACATATAGGAGTTTCAAATGGAAAATTATTTATTTTTCTTCGTCATCTTAATTATAATTTCATTATTTGGCCGGTTCAATTAAAACAAATAATGTCCTTTTAATATACCCTATTAGCTCCTAGTAACTAAAGTTGTGTCACTAATCTATATTTATAAATATAAATTAATAAAACCTCCTTAATACATTTACAGTTACCTAATGAACACGTTGCTCCGGTCTTCTCTCAGAACACTCGAAATTACTTATAACAACAAAGTTGAGAATGTTTAGCCTTTTATTTTCCAAAAAAGGCAGACGCGCATGATGTTCTGATTAAGTCATCATCTAAATGTGTCAGCATTAACGCATTGCTGTCATTTCATCGAATGACAGCTCGTTTGTACGACTGCGAATCGTATAAATAAACATTTCCTGGATTGTGTAATTTTGGTTTTGGCATATCAGCTCGATGAGAGTTTTGAGGAATAAAGCAACTTTAATTAAATACAGTTACTTGTGAGTGCTTAATGTTTATGTTGTAATTTACCGTTCATAAAATTAGTTTCAAAAGCGTTGTAACTTCTTAGCTTAGTATAAGTGATTTGAATATTATTTAATATTCGAATATTTTAATGTTTTTTACGAATAAACGATATCAAAAGTAGTTAAAAAGTAACTCTTTAATTATACAGTACACATTGAAATATACCTACCGAAAGAAAACGATGAGGTCATTTATTCTCTCTTTATATTAATGTTATGAAAATAGAAGAATCACTCCAGTCCTCCGCTTTCCTTACCCTGCTTTCACGCAGTGCCGGGCACTCCATATATGCAAATAAGCAGTACATATCCTGCGCGTCCAGACAACACGGAAAGTCGCCAAACAATTAAATGATTACCACTCATTCTCCCATTTCTCTCTACATATTTGAAACCATGAGCAATCCGCTGTGTTTGCCACTGCTTTCACGTATTGCAAGTCGCTATCCAAATACAAAATTTATGTAGCCAGTCAACAATCATTTAAACCGCCCAAAGAACCACCCTGATAGCGATCTATTCTTATAAAATAAGTCAATCAAACTTCCCAAATCAATTGCCTAAAAAAACTTTTTCACACTGGCACCCGCGAATAATGTAACGGCGGGACGTCTCGCGTTCGAAATTTAAATCGAATTCGAACAATGGCGTCACGTGGTTCGCGCCTTTCGGAAATGACATCTCAAAGAAATGTGTGAAAAAAAAACCATGACTTTTATACTTATGCTCGTTCTACGGGCTCCCGAATTAACAGATTAATTATGTAATGGTGCGGTGGTTTTGAATTTAATTAGAATTGCAGGTCAATTGTGACGAGGGATTATTATTATTTGGGTTTTTGAGGGCTAATCAAGCTAATGCTGACTTGTGGTCACCTCGACCATCAAGATCTTTTGAGACTCGTCCCCTTTTAAAATTCGTCTAAAAGTTCAATGATATAAAAAAGTATGGATTCGTGATATGCTCACAAAACAATCGAAAAAAGTGTTCCGAATGCAGTGACAGCACACATACACATATTCCGAATTTCGAACACATTTACCTAAACAAAAGAGTACAAACTGTACTCTCTTTGGCGGTTAGTTTTTGAGGCACGGATGGCGTATATACCTTTATATATACAGAATATCATTGTAAAAGTTGGACTCTTCAGGAAACTGTAATGACATCATATCTTTCTAGATATTCAAGCCTAGAAAGAACACTTACTTGAGGTGGACTGTGGATGGGATCACAATTATCCTGAACAATTGTCCCATTGTTATCACCCTACACGGGTAGGCTCGTGCCCCTCGGTGGGGACGTTTAATGAGCTGATGATGATGATGATTGTCCCAGTAGTGGATCTGTTACATGTCACCTCTCGATGACCGAAATTCGAAAAGATAACATTATTTTCTAGGTGGTAGACTCGATATCGAGTCGTCTAGGTAGGTACCGCCGCAGTGCCCTCGGAGGAATAAGACGACGCAGTGCCAGATAAACTTTTTAGCTACTTTTTTCTAGCTCCTTTTTTATATAATTTAATACAGCAATTATAATTTAAAAAAAAACTAAAACGCGAATACGTTAGTCAAAAGAGCCTTTTACAGTATATATTATTAATCTGTGCTTTTACCTACGTTGTAACTTCGAAAAGCCGAGGCGAGTAGTCTTGTCAATAAAGAATCTACCAAGACCAGTGTCATGGTGTCTTCATCACCATGGCTTTTGCTGAGTGGTATACCTGTTCTGTGTCTTTAGATTTAAGTTTTTATATGTAAGGTAATATTGTGTACGGTCACAGAATAAATATTTCTTTCTTTCTTTCTTTCAAGTTACGAAGCGACAATTACATAAATACCAAATAATGGTATCTTTTTCCTTTGGAGCGACAATGCTATTGTTTTTGTTATCAAGAGAGTCTGAGTTACTTTTCATTCGTGGCAGAGATTAAGCTACTTTTAGTTTTTGGGGTGAAAAAACCGGCAATATAGGTACTTTTAAAAATTTTGCTAGCTATCGGGTAAGGATAGCAGTTAGCAACACCGCCTCTGACCCATAAGAGGGGCCAACCGATGATGTTAAAAAGTATGAATTCGTGATATGCTCACAAAACAATCGAAAAAAGTCCGAATGCATTGACAGCACATATAAACATATTTCGATTGAGCGTACATTTACCTAAACAAAAGAGTACAAACTGTACTCTCTTCGGCGGTTCATTTTTGAGGCACGGATGACGTATCTACCTTTATATATACATAATATCATTGGGGCCAACGGATATACTTATAAAAACTTCTTAATAGAGTCTTAGACAGCTCTTAACTGAACAAATTGACTTTGACAGTTTTCTCAGACAAAAATCAAGTCTAAAAATATCCACTCTTCGCTAAACTGCACAATGTAAACTAAATTAAAAAACTGAAAACCATGTGGAGGTATTTTACCAGTAGGTCAGTTCTGACATCCTGAATTATGGCTTCCGTGGTAGCCTCTCAATCATCTAACCACATTGGGAAAGATGTCCCTGAAACCTCACAGTCTAAAGGCTTGGATCCACTCAGTTATTCTGAGACCTTCACTAAGGAAACCGTAGAAGAGCAGGTATGCGATGATGATTGTATGTTGTAGTTTTAGATTCAGCTATTTGGTAATTATGCTTTTACTCAGGCGTATTACGACAACGGTCAATATAAATATCCACTAATACTCACACAGCGCCATCTAGCCCCAATTTATGAAACGAGCTTGTTCTACATATTATGGGTACTGGAACGGAAAACTTATGTACTCCTAAAATTTTTCTAATGCAAATTTATTCTGCCAATACAAACAGATATTTATGAATATTAATCTGCATGGGGATCGAGCCTAGAACCCTTGGTGTAATAAAAAAACATCTAATAATCTATAATACGAAAACATATACACAAATATGAAAAAGATTAAAAGTACTTTAGTATTTCTATCTATCAAACCAGCCATTATAATAAACCGTTATGTTCATGGGTTAAAATAGGAACATTTAAACTTTGATTTGTGGAGAATCCAGTTAAACTCAAACTCAATTATCAAAAGAAAAACTAAGGGAGAATCTTATGTAGTGTTGCGAGTGGCCTACTTGATGCAAAAGGAATGTCTTATTGTACATAATTTACCATCTTATTTATAATACTTTGCAGCAGGATGTCAATGCTTCACCATCATACACTGTCATCAGTGAGAGCCAGTTCAGCAGGGATGTGGACATGTGGATCAGGGGGAACAACTCCTTGGAGAGCGCTGGAGTCCAGCCTAGCAGGTGGTATCCATCCACGCAAAATTAGGTGCTAGACTTGATAATGAGTCGTCTAGGTAGGTACTATCGCAGTGCCAGATATCATCCCGTGAAACACGAGTGTTATGCACTTTTGTGTTTCGGGATGAGGGCACTGTAGCTAGTGAAATTACTGGGTATAAGAGACCTAACATCTGTTGTCTCGGGTGACGGGCGCAGTGCGGCATTGATGGAGAATAATAACTGTCTATCAGTTGTTGGTTTCCTTTAATGCCGCTCTGTCATGATCTGGCGTATCACTTACCATCAGGTGAACGACCAGAATGTGCCGGGCCGCTTCTCTCCCGAAACATATACTAGGTTACCTAGCCCTCCCCGCAACACTCTTACCTGAGGTTCGAGTCCCTCTCTGGGACGCCCTTAGGCTCGTTGTGTAAATGAATAAGGCTGAAAGCCGTCTGCGCTCGCCAATTTCCCCGTGAAGCTGTAAAGACCATCTGCGGCCAACAGCAGTAGTCCGTTCGGGAAAAAATGAACTTTAAAATAATTCATTTACGTAAATGAACTTTAAATAATTCATTTACGTAAATGAACTTTAAAATAATTCATTTACGTAAATGAACTTTGAAATAATTCATTTACG
This sequence comes from Leucinodes orbonalis, assembly GCA_019425675.1. Taxonomy (NCBI): domain Eukaryota; kingdom Metazoa; phylum Arthropoda; class Insecta; order Lepidoptera; family Crambidae; genus Leucinodes; species Leucinodes orbonalis. The sequence continues at coordinate 153,813 of PQWD01004725.1, read as the reverse complement.
TAAATTTAGGCGTAAAATAATTGAAATTTAGCTCTTGGTTAGCAACGAGGGTTTCTAAAATTACCTCGGAAATTTATTTTGCGGTTCTTGCTATCTGCCTCAGACATTATATATTTTCAAGTTTCTTGTGAAAAACTTAATGCGGTTCACAGAATACATATCGTTAAAAAGTTTCAATAGCGTACTTCCTTCAGCTTCGGAGAAAAGTGGCTTTGACTTACCTACGGACGGACAGATATAGTGCGTTTCATCGAATAGTACTTATGCCTATGTCGCCAACAACAACTTGTCTGTAAATGTCATTTGTACGATAAGACACTCCCCCCTACGGGACCTACGTTTTGTTTATTTAGTTTTATTTTCGACTTCGTTTTATATCATGCTCAAAACTTTGAAAAGCGGTGAAAATAAAACTGAATAAACAAAACCCACGGGACCGTCTTATGACGGATAAGACGAATCCATGTGCTGTATTTTTGCCATTTGGCGACCCTAAAAATGGCGGTACTTAACAATCTGTAACTCTACATTTCAGTACGCGGCTGGTCCAACGCTCGACCCTCGCTATGGTCCCATCTCTGGGCTCAGGCGTGTGGTACCTGCTCGCCATGATCCTGCCTCTCTTCAACATCTGCCCCAACAGCACTGAGTGGCGTTACAATCCCAGGTAATTATTTCATCATGATCACAATGACGTAAAAAAGTACCAATGGATTCGTGATATGCTCACAAAACAATCGAAGAAAGTGTTCCAAATGCAGTGACAGCACACATACACATATTTCAAACACATTTACCTAAACAAAAAAGTACAAACTGTACTCTCTTCGGCGGTTCGTTTTTGAGGCACGGATGGTGTATCTACCTTTATATATACAGAATATCATTACATGATCACCTGCTTATAACGGCCCACAGTAGAGCACAGGTCTTCCAGCACAGCGTAGCTATGGAGAGATTGGGCCGTAACCCACCAAGCGCGCCTATCGGATTAGTATTCCTTCTTATTCGTGTTTTTTGTATTTAATTTAAAGCGTACGCGACGGTCAGATCTCTCACCTATTGTGATACTCTTGACCATGACAGATGCTCTGTTGAAGGAAATAACACCATTTTTTTATGGTATAAGTGTACAGGACCATCAAGACGCTCAATTCATGGTAATGGATACGCCTGACCATGACAGAATGACATTGAAGGAGACCAACAACTGATAAACAGTAATTATTCTCCGTTAATGCCGCACTGTGTCCGACACCAGAGACGACAGATATTAGATCTCTTATACCCGGTAATTATACTAGCTACAGTGCCCTCATCCCGAAACATGGAAGTGCAAAACACTCGTATTTTACGGGACGAAATCTGGCACTATGGTCCTACCTACTTAGTCTACGGGTATCACTTTGTATTAGCAATCAGCAGACAGCCTTCATTTCCTCTCTCATCTAGTAGACTGCGTGATCCGAGAGTAGTAGGTAGTAATATTTATTTGATTTGTCGTAGTAGGTTCGAATAGTGAAAGCTTTGTGCGATTTTTCTCAGTCTGGTTAGGATATTACAGGCTGAATAATCTATATATTTATAAAAAAGGTGATTCTGTGCTTCGGAGGGCACGGTAAGCCGTCGGTCACGGCTACAATCTTAGTATGAAAGAAAGAAAGAAATATTTTTAGTATGGTAGTCGTTAACATGGGCTGGTCACGTATGTCGTAGAACCGATGGCCGTTGGAGCAGACGAGTTCTGGAGTGGAGACCGCGTCTTGGCAAGCGTAGCGTAGGACGCCCTCCGGCCCGATGGACCGACGACTTGCGGAAGGTCACTGGTGGGAGCTGGATGAGAAAAGCGGAGGACCGGGATATCTGGCGCAAAATGGGGGAGACCTATGTCCAGCAGTGGACTGCGATAGGTTGAAGAGAGAGAGAGGAGTCGTTAACATCGACCAATCCGCATTGGCCCCACGTTACTGTTATAGCACCGTTTTACTGGAAAACCTTTTAGAAACTGAAGGTTTATAAACGGTTTCAAACTAAAGGTTTAGTTCGTTGAACTGTGCCTTTATATTTGTGATAATGAACTTTGTTTTCAAATAAAATAATACCCCTTTTTAGCACAAGATTACAGTATAATTGTTGCCTTTATTAGTATGATTAGATAAACAATTCACTAACATTGTTTATTTAAGTATGTAAGCTATATTGATGTAAGGTACCGCCATCTATGGTTTCACAATAACAAAAGCAGTTAGTGCTGCCATCTGTACGAAGTTAGTTTATACTTAAGAAAAGCAAGTTCCTGTATCACATTCCGTGTAAGATAATGGTTGAATATAATTTCAATAGATGGCGCTAGTAGTTTATAGGAATGTTATTGTCGAATCGTCGGTGGCTCATTGGTGAGGACTGTATCCTTCCGATATGGAGGGCGTAGGCAAGTTCCACAGATTTAGACCCTATAGTGTCTAAATCTGTGGCAAGTTCCAATACCGCCACATACCGATTTTCGGAATATGTACGTTTAACCGACGCTCTTACGGTGAAGGAAATCAGGAGGCCTGTGCACCCCTGCGAAAAAATCAAAAGTTGTGCGTGAAGTCGGCCGATTCGTTCTGATCCCGCGTGGACGACTTAGCTAAGCCGTAGTTGTAGCCTTAGGCCACCCATTACGGGTAGGCTCGTGCCCCTCCGTGGGAACGTTTATGAGCTGATGATGATGAAACTTATTTTTATAACTTATAATTTATTTATATCCAATTACTTTATAGTTGCTTAGTTAATGAACTTGAACTATAACTTAAATTGTAACAAATCATGCTGCCATGCCTTAAGGGGAGCGGTCTCATTTTTCTACAGGTTATTGAACGGAAGAATAAGACTTCAAAATCAACAATTTGGTAATGATTTGTCTGCTATATATTATTTTATCCGTGCTATAACTAAATATTTTTGAATTTCGTACAGTATTCATATGTCAAAAGTCCTGTGTCCTAAAGTAGAAGATATAAGCTGATTGATTGAACATTATTTTCACAGAGCGGTGTTGCACACGGCATATCTTGTTATCTCACAATTCAACATAATGTACGACCGTGTGAGGGACCATATCAGAAGACTGGCGCAAGAGCAGACCCTCAGCGAATTGTTCGCAGCTGCCATGGATTGTGTTCTGGTGATCTACGCGATCGGCTTCCTCTTGCTATCTTTGTATCAAGCGTCCGTTATTGACTTAATGTAAATATACAGTTAGCGCCATCTGTTGTTGGCGTTGTGAAATTTCATGGTTCGAGTCTGCGATTGGAGTTTGCAAAATGCTGTCCAGTTGCTGAATTTTATTGTTGATTTGAAATATATTTTGGATTCCATTCATATTTATATTTTTATTTATTTAAACCACCTGGCATCATTAAATAAAAACTATTACTTCATGGCATTATTCTTTAAGGGTAGAATTAAAGCAAAACCTGGCGTAATTGCAAAAAGGGATTTTTAGGTCGATATAAAAACAATAATGAAATTGACATTTTATCTTGTACTTAACAAGGAAATAGGTAGAAATAGAAATTAAGAGCGTCGGTGGCTCAATGGTGTGGACTGTTGCCCTTCTACCGGGAGGGCTGAGGTTCAAATCCCGTCACGTACCAATATGTTTTCGGATATAAAAATATGTGTACGTTATCCGGCTATCTTATGGTAAAGGAAAACATCGTGAGGAAACCTGCGCACGCCTGCGAAGAGATTCAAAGGTTGTACGTAAAGTCGTCCAATCCGCACTGGCCCGCATGGACGACTAAGGACTAATCACCCTATACGGGTAGGCTCGTGCCCTCGGTGGGGACGATTAATGGACTGATGATGAGAAATTATGTAAAATCACTTAAGGGTAGCTACAAGGTCTGAAGAGTGGAGATGTTAATTGCCTTTTATAGGGTCCTATCGATTCATGAACAGGGAAATTATTGATGATTGAATATATCGAAACGATGATATCCGTAGGAGAACTAGGGTGACCGACATAGCCCAGAGGATTAGCAAGTTGAAGTGGCAGTGGGCAGGGCACATAGTGCGTAGAACCGATGGCCGATGGGGCGGAAAGGTCTCGAGTGGCGTCCACGTAACGGAAAGCGAAGCGTAGGCCGACCCCAACCAGATGGACGGATGATCTGGTTAAGGTGGCGGGTAGCAGATGGATGTCAACTGCAAGGGATCGGTCCGCGTGGAAATCATTAGGGGAGGCCTTCGTTCAGCAGTGGACATAATTGGGCTGTAATGATGATGATGATGATGAATATCCACTTGATTGCCATCATTGTCAAGGAATCAACGCACGTGGAATGATTACATGACAGTACTTTCAAGTTTCAGTTTAATAGTGTCTTGTTGTAGTATTTGTAGGGACATAATGTTTTAGTCCGAGAGCCGTCCGTATAAATGTCCTATGGATCAGATAAGTATAAGTAAAAAGTAACCTATGTTTAACCTTATTACGTTTCAGCGATTACCCGAAACAAACAGACAGACAGACAGATATATTTTTTAAATATTCTTCTTTCTTCGTTATTAAAATTCTGTAAGCCTCATATACGTTATAGACTGATGTGATGATGATGACAATGGTAAAAATTGGTCAAGCACGAGACGGACTCGCCCGAAGAAGCAAGTAACATAAATTAAAATATTTTTTTATTTACTAAGGCACCTACCACAGCTTTACTTTAAAAAAATGTGGTTCACCGTTCATGACTTATAAAAATTAACTACTCACTAGGGGAGGGATATCCACATTTTTCGACTTTGGTAGTGTCTCGCGCAAAAATTTTGAGTTTCAGGTAAATGTATGCGGAACCCGAAATTTTTTTTTTCAAGTTTTTTATTAAAACCTAATAGCGGTTCACAGAATACGTATACTTACTAACTTTGAATAGTGTAGTGCTTATAGATTCGGAGAAAAAAGGGGTTGTGGTATTCGGACGGACGGACGGACGGACAGAGAGACAGACTTGACGAATCTATAAGGGTTCCGTATTTTGCCATTTGGCTACGGAACTCTAAAAATCAGGGCCTTACAACTCCGGTACGTAATTATTGGGTCGTGCATACTGCATTTATCTGTACTAATTGGGTTACAGTTGTTTATGTAACGCATACCTTTACGCTAGTTCACATATTAAATTCCGTTAATCGCCACACGTGGAGGAATTTTCGTAAACATGAAATCATCTAAAAACAATGCACTGTTTCAATGTTTGTATGGTAAACGAAAGTTAATCATAGCCACTGTTACGAACATTCCTGAAATAATTATTATTTTATGTAAGTCCAATAATGGATAAATACCTTCGGGGTGTCGTTTCAGCTTTGTTTCGACCGCTCCGTGTTTCGGGAGTGGTTTCGAATCCCGCGGGAAGATTTAATTTTATGAGATGTTTACCAGCTTGGCCTAACAATGTAGGCTGAATCACCTTTACGTTTTATAAGGAGGATGATTTCAGCGCATTTTTCTTCTTCTTTATGTTAAAGTACAAAACGGTCCAGACGCTCACCTGATGGACAGTGATACGCCTGACCACGACAGACCGGCATTTAAGGAGACCTACAACTGATAGACAGTTATTATCATCCATCGATGCCGCACTGCCCCCTACACCAGACACAACAGATGTTAGGTCTTATAAAACCGGTAATTTTACAAAGTACAGTGTCCTCATCGCGAAACACAAAAGTGCGTAACACTCCTGTTTCACGGGACGATATCTGGCACTGCTGTGGTACCTACCAAGACGACTTAGTATCGAGTCTACCACCAATGGTACTGCCGTTAGTCCCAAGTACTATCTAGCGCCAAACACCAACTCTGGCATTCCACATCCAACCTTCACCAGTGACATTTCGCAAGGCATCCACCGGAAGGGTAAGTAGACGATTCCGTGTTAAGAGTTATGACGTTGTGCCCGACTTCTCCCTTATTTTGGTAACTAGTCGTTAGCTCGCTCCAATCTGCATTGGTCCCGCGTGATGACTGTCAGCCCGGTGCAGAATGCGGAATGTGCAGAATGCGGTGCGAGAAGGCCCAGCAACGGGATGTTTAAGGCTAGTGATGATGGTGAAAAATCATTGTTGCAATTATGGTAGCAAGGAGCATAATGTATTGAGGTATGTACTGGATACCGCAAGCTGTAAAGTCATCTTCACAAAATGAAGCGTGATTCTGACACTTTCTTCGCAGAAGAGAGAAAGACACCGATGCAACTCTGCAATTGTGGTCTTCTACGATGGAAGCGCAACATCCACATGGGCGAAGACTTACCACTTATGCCCAAATTAAATTAAAAATACTAAATTGGGCAGGATCCTGAATTGCCCCGATATTGTCCCCTGTTACTCCATTGCAGGCGGAAATAACACCTGTTGTCTCGGGTGACGGGTGCAATGCGGTATTGATGGTGAATAATAACCGTCTTTTTTTTTTTACTATAACAGGCAAACGAGCAAACGGCTCATCTGATGGTAAATGTCACCGCCGCCCATGTACATTTGCAATACCAGAGGGCACTGAAATGCGTTGCCGGCCTTTCAGCAGGGAATACGCTCTTTTTTTGAAGGTCGCCGGGTCGTATCGCTCAGGAAATATCTCCGGCAGCAACTGATTCCACAATTTCGTCGTTCGTGGCAAGAAATTACGTCTACCAGTTTTGGTCTCACTCAATGCCGCTTTGTCATGGTAAGGCGTATCACTTATCATCATCATTATCAGCTCATTAAACGTCCCCACTGAGGGGCACGAGTCTACACGTATAGGGTGTCTAGGCCTTAATCGTCCACGCGGGCCCAGTGCGGGTTGGACGACTTCACGCACAACCTTTGAATCTCTTCGCAGGCGTGCGCAGGTTTCCTGACGATGTTTTCACCGTAGGAGCGTCGGTCATCATTACCATATAACATAAAACAAAATTTTTAGGCAGCTCATCCATCCGCGGCGAATCACCGCCTGCTTAATGGCAGGCGTCCGTAGCCCATAGCCCAGATTTCCAGTCAACAACTATACCCAATCCCATATCCCGGTATCGTAATTTCCATATATTTGCCATATAGTGTTTACACCTGGCGGGGTCATAATGGATTGTATTATATTGTGCATTCTGTGTTTTCAAAAATTAAACATTCGAAAAAGGGCCCCTGTGCTGTTTGGCTTCGACCCCACACATGCCTTCCAATGGACCGGGCCAGTATTTGGTTCGTTCTGATGGATTTGGAAAACATAGTATGTATGTATAGGTATGTATTTCTAGTGCACACTCGAACTGATACGGGTGTGCTATGTTATAATAGCTGACGCTAGTACTTCGCTCAGGTACAATCGAGTGCTGAAGTGTTTCATATAATAGGGATGATGACAATTTTTTTTTCTGTTATTATATCGATGGACCGCATAATAATAGAAACATTGGTAAAAAAATTACTCCGTTAACATTAAAACTCACAGAGATTTTCTAATGCTAAAAGCACATTAATGGACTTTCCCAAAAACGCTTCATACAAATGGCTACCTAGTTATGACGTCACGCATCAGTAATTAGTACGCATAGTTTGTGAATTTTGTACTACAACTATATTAAATGTTGCGTTTACTAAAACGGTTTCAAAGCAAAAGTTGCTTTAAATTGTTGTACTTTAAAAATGGACTTGCCCATCTAACTTTGAAGACTAATAAAATTCATAAAACATAAGTTTTCGAGCTGAGAGTAAGCACATCGTTATATTTAACCCAGATTTGTAATAATATCAAATAGTTCTTACGATTTCAGGATCCAGTCATCATGCCTATTATATCATGACAAATCATGTAAAAAGGTGAACTCTAGAAACCACACAATGGAAAGTTCCATCAGGAAAAAAATGTTGGAAGACCAATGAGGCGGTGGGCTGATGATATTATCCAAGTAGCAGGTGGCAATTGGATGAATTCTGGCAAAGTCTGAGAATTATGGAATAGGTTGGAGGAGGCCTTTACCCTCACAGGGGTCCATATTTCAGGTAATAATAGTACTAACATAAATTAAATAAACTTACTAACACACTACTAAAATCATTAAAATTGGAACTTGAAATAGAGCGTTTTCTAGAGCTAGCTCTAAAGCGTGGGAGGGCTGAGGTTCAAATCCCAACACGTACCAATGTATTATCGAATTTTCGAAAAATATATGTACGTTATCCGACGCTCTTACGGTGAAGGAAAACATCGTGAGGAAACCTTCATGCACGCCTGAAAAAGATTCGAAGGTTGTGTGTGAAGTCATCCAATCCGCACTGGGCCCGCGTGGACGACTAAGGCCTAAACACCCTATAAGGGTAGGCTCGTGCCCCTCGGTGGGGACGTTTAATGAGCTGATGATGATGATGTAACTTGAAATATGGAATAAATATAGGCTATATTATTATTACTATTATCTATCGCTGACTGTACTACTCTCCACCTTGCGTCCTAATCTGCGCAGACGCATCAGTGCAAAATGATCGCGCACGCCGTGTGCGCGCTGCTGGCGCTCGCCGCGGTGCCGGCGCACGCGCAGGTCAGTTACACGATCACATCTTACTTATATTGATACGTCTGTGGCATCTTGCTTATCTTGTACGGTGAAGCTGTAAAGGCCATCCGCGGTCATCAGTCAAATGTCAAACGGAAATATTACCTGTCATGTTAATAGGCTCGTTCAAACTTAAATATCTTTATTCAAATTAATCTTTAGTATCTGTAATACTTTTTTATTGTCAATTGTTATTATTATATATTTTATGACTCTACCGCGGTTCGGAATAAGTACCATCTTCGAGAAGAGCCGCCAAGAAACTCGAGAAGTCCCTCTTTTGAACTTTTTATATCATGGTTAGTTAAGTAGTTATGTCATTTACCTTCACACTGGTTCTGCGATTTGGAAATTGAGTAGGTTCGAAAAGTGTGAAATGATAATTGTGGAATTAATAATTGTTAAAGTCGCAAAATATCGTGAGAGTATTATTTGTTATTATATTTTTTATATTATGAACGGGACGGTCAGTCTACTCACCAGGTAAGTGATACGCCTGACCATTACAGATGCAGTGTTGATGGAAATCGATGAACGTTGTTAGTCACTATTTTCCGTCAACACTACCCTACGCCCGTCACCCAAAATTATAGACCTGATAATTTTACTAGCTATAGTGCCCTCTTCCGGAAACAGAGAAGTGCAAAATACTTTTGTTTTACGGGACGATATCTGGCCCTGCAGTGTAGGTAACACCTAACACTCAGTACCGAGTCCACCACCTAGTAGAATGTAGCCTCTGCATGTAATATCTTTCGGATGTGGTATTCGTTGGATGCATGCAGTATTTCAGGCAGTTATCTTACCCCTTAGGAAGGATGTTAGGACTTATTGAATCCTAGATGCCTATAATATGAAGTATTATCTAATCATAGTTTTATCAATAGAGTGCGGTATGCACTGAACAAACAAACAACAGTCACGCGTGTCACTGTAAAATGATAGACACTGCAAACACATTTGTTAACAATTAAATCTATTACATATCCTCGTAAATAAAATTTGAGTGTTTTTTTGTAATATTGAAATAACATTATTTTTACGTGACGACCCATTTGGTGTAGCGGTTGAGACGTCGGCTGCAACATCAAGGATTCCGGTTTCGATCCCCGGGCAGTACAAACATTTGTTTGTATGCATTTGTTGTCAGTCCTAAAACTTGATAAAATAAAATAATATTCAAATTTGAATAACTAATTATTCTAAATACCATTCATCATCATCAGCTCATAAACGTCCCCACCGAGGGGCACGAGCCTACCCGTATTGGGTGATTAGGCCTTAGTCGTCCACGCGGGCCCAGTGTCTTAATCCCGAAACACAGAAGATAACACTTCTGTTTCACGGCACGATATCTGGCACTGTGGTAGTACCTAGCTAGACGACTCAAAACCTAGCTATAAATATGTCAATAATTATAAATTCATGATATGTGTAGTGCGGCTCGGACATTTTTTTGGTTGACGTTACATCGTGATTGTGCATATAGTATATAGTTATGAAGTGTAATTATTTTACAGTTGGAAACAAATAATCGGGCAGGCCTTGTTAAAAGGCTCGAAAAGGATGAATAAAATATATTTACGACCTAAATCAGATTCGATTCGTTGTTTTCATTATCAGCTCATTAAATATCCCTACCGAGGGTCACGAGCCTACCCGTATAGGGTGCTTAGGCCTCAGTCGCCACGCGGACCAATGCGGATTGGATAACTTCACGCTCAACCTTTGAATCTCTTCGCAGGCGTGCGCAAGTTTCTTCCCGATGTGTTCCTTCTCCGTAAGAGCGTCGGATAACGTACATATAATTTCGAAAGTTCGAAAACACATTGGTACGTGGATTTGAACCTTAGCCGTCCCGGTAGGTGGGCAACAGTCCACACCATTGAGCCACCGACGCGAGTTAATTGTTTATCTAAGCTGTATCCCTACTCAGAGTAAATTTTATTTATTTATTTATTGGTCTACTTACATCTATGCATTATACCTTAATTTAACATATAATTTTTACCTTATTGCTAAATGCATAAAAGAATTACAAGTAGACACCACTTTTAATTACAGTGTTAGCTTCACTAGTGGAAGTAAACGAATGTTATGCAACTAACCTGGGAAGATTCTTGGCACAGTTCATGATACTGACTAGCTCCTGTCATTCACTGATTTTGGCCGATGCATTCGTCAATGGCTCACATTAAAAGCGTGCAAATAATATGCGGAACATAGCTTTTTATTGCCAATTTAAACGTGAACAAAACGTCTTTAAATAAATAAATAAATAACCACTGACAATCACACAGCGCCATCTAGCCCCAAACTAAGTTTAGCCTGTAATATGGATACAAAACAACGGATAAATATAGTTACTTTATTTATTGTAATACATATTGTGCATAGAAAACACCAAACTAATACAAACATGTACAAGTACACACTGTTTGTACTACACGGGGATTGAATTTGTAACCCGACGTCTCAACTATTACAACCACAGATTTCCCAATACAAGAGATGGGGCAAGCCGCGTTTAAAGTGCGACAAATGTAAGCTCAACGAGCATACACTGGCTGCCAGTTTACGCTCTATGAGACGAGTCACGATGCACGAAATTAAGAAGAAATCGTTTTTTTCCAAAATGCCATCCTGTGCAATTGTAACATGCCATCATCGCAATGAATCAGTAAATTTACCAAGAAATATAATAACTTTTCACAGGTAAGAACCGAAAAGAAATTGCGACACTGGGACTGCCTATAAACTTGGCGGCTTGTCCAGTCTAATTGTATATTCGGATGTCTATGATTACAACAGATGGGTCGATAAACTATAAGCAAATATATTTTATAAATACATTATCATCAGCCTACTCCTGTCCACTGTTGAACATAGGCCTCTCCAATAGCACGCCACATATCTGTCTACCGTTTTCCGATGCCAACTCTTACCGGCCGTTTTCCGGATGTCATCACTCCATCGTGTTGGAGGTCGCCCCACGCTACGCTTTCCAAGACGTGGTCTCCACTCCAGAACACGCTTGCCCCAACGGTTATCGGTTCTACAACAGATATGTCCAGCCCACTGCCACTTCAGCTTGCTTATTCTTTGGGCTATGTCGACAACTTTGGTTCTTTGTCGGATCACCTCATTTCTGATTCGATCCAACAAAGAAACTCCGAGCATAGCCCGTTCCATAGCCCGCTGAGCGACTTTAAATTGATGGACCAGCCGCACTGTCAGTGTCCACGTTTCTGCACCATACGTCATAACTGGTAAGACGCACTCATTAAACATTTTAGTCGTCAGGAATTGTGGGATCCGTGATGAAAACACTCGACGTAATTTACCATACGCTGCCCAGCCGAGCTGTATTCTCCTCCGAACCTCCTTCTCGAAGGTATAAATACATATATAACTATTATACACAGAAAACACCCAGACCAGTACAAACAAACATGTTCATGCACACAGATGTTTATACTTCTCGGGGATCGAACCCGGAACCCTTGGTGTAATAGCCGATATCTCAATAGTATCAGTTGTTTAGTACCCATAGTATATTCAAATTCAAATTCAAAATTCTTGCTTCAAATTAGGCTTACAAAAAGCACTTATGAACGTCAAAAAATATACAAAAATATAATAAAAAAAACAATTAAAAATACTAAACTAAAAAAAAAATATGAATTTTGATGCTTTGAAAAAAAGCGCTTCAGTGGATTGGCCTGTTGAGAAAGAAGCACCCAAGAAAACTCAACAGTGTAGCCTTTTTTAAAACAATTACTTAATGTAACAATATATCATAAACACTGAAATAGCTGAGCAATTTAAGACCAAGGATTTTTATCACATAAATATTCGTCAATAGTGTAGTACCCTTTTTTAGAAAGGTGGTTTTTTATTCTAGCTTTAAAACATGTGTAAAGGTAACTCGACAATATTCTGCGGTACCTTATTGAAAAACTTTATACATCTTCCTATAAAAGATTTACCTACTTCATGTAGTCTCATACCTACTTTATATACACTCCTTCCTTTACTGGATTTGTGATTGTAGGCGGACTATTCAATTGCGTTAAAAATATGTTTATCCGTTGTTAATTCCCCGTATTACAGGCTGGATGATTTACGTGGTAGACTCGATACTGAGTCGTCTAGGTAGATTCCACTGCAGTGCCAGATGTCGTCCCGTGAAATTGAAGTGTTTTGCTGTGTGTTTCGGGATGAGGACACTGTTGCTAGTAAAATTATAGGGTATAAGAGACCTAACATCTGTTGTCTCTGGTGTCGGGCGCAGTGCGACATTGACGGAGAATAATAATCGTCTATCAGTTATTGGTATTAATCAATGCCGCTCTGTCATGGTCAGGCGTATCTCTTACCGTCCTGACCGTTCTGTACACTTGGCAACATAAAAAAATGCTTAGTGTGTGTCTAAATCTAACCGCATTGGACCCACATGTCCACTCAGGCAAGCGGTGTTGAAAGGCCTGTGGCCTGAAGTGGAACCTTATAGGTTAGAATCAATGTTTTACCGCAGCCTAGGTGATATTCGCTCAATATGTATTTATGAGTCAAAGCTATTTTATCTGTGGTCAAAACTATAGTATATATTATTTTATCTGTGGTCAAAACCAAAACAAATCACACAAACGAAAATATTTTGTGGCAATTGTCATTTAAGACGGTGATTTACATAATTTATGCACGTTTTACGCCATCGTAAATGTTCAGCCATCATCGGTGCATTATGCCGTCACCATGCACTCCACGTAGATATGACCTTGCTACCTATCTGTATTGACGTCCTGATTCTAAAAGGCAGTTAACTCAGAAAATGATGATTTTTCTCCGAGTCTTATAAATCTAATTGCAAATATTTTTAAGTGTCCGCAGCAGCTCATTACGTCCCCACCGATGGGGCACGAGCTTACTCGTTTCGGGTGTTAAGGCCTATGTCGTCCTCACGGGCCCAGTGCGGATTGGCCGACTTCACGCACAACTTTTGAATCTCACCGTAGACATGCGCAGGTTTCCTCACGATGTGTACGTCGTGAAAGCGTTGGATTAACGTCCATATAATTTCGAAAACACATTTATATGTGGCGGGATTTGAACCTCAGCCCTTCCTGTAGGAGGGCGACAGTCCACCATTGAGCCACCGACGCTAACAACTAACCGACCAATAACTGTCTACTATCAGTTATTGGTCGTCTTCAATGCCGCTTATCATGTCCAGACGTGTCACTTACCATCAGGTGAGCGTCCTGACCGTCCTGTACGCTTATAACATAAAAAGGGATTTGCTGTGTAAATGGTAGCAAAACAATCGACCTCCTCTTATCACTTGGCTAGATAGGAACTTAACGTACAATCATCATAAAAAAAAATCTTTAATTAACTACATTGACGACCCATTTGGTGTAGCGGTTGAGACGTCAGCTACTACACCAAGGGTTCCGGGTTCGATCCCTGGGCAGTACAAGCATTTGTGTGCACGAACATGTCTGTTTGTAATGGTCTGGGTGTTTTCTATGAATTATTTGTACATATTTACAAAAAAATATATAAGTATGTTTATCCGTTGTTTAGTACCCATAATACAGGCTTCACGCTTAACTTGGGGCTAGATGGCGCAGCGTGAGTGTCAGTGGATATTTATATTTTGTTTACATATCGGAAATTTTACGTTTACCACCTTTTAGCTTGAGTCGCTAGAGAATCACGCCCCGTGAGCGTATGTTTGCAATACAATTGACATATGGGATATTTCAGTCGCATACTATCCGCTTCATTTGCCTTTACGATTTCCAGTGATATACGAGACATTGCTTCGTTTATATGACCTTCAGAATGACTTGATTCCAGATCAATAACTCTAAATATACATCCTCAGCTCATTATCCGTCCCCACCGAGGGGCACGAACCTACCCATAAAGGGTTATAGGCCTTAGTCATTCAGTGCGGGTTGGCCGACATCACGCTTTACCTTTGAATCTCATCGTAAGCGTGCGCAGGTTTCCTCGCGATATTTTCTTACACCTAAAACGTTCATTTAATTTCTAAAATACATTGGTACGTGGCGGGATTTGAATTTTGATCATGCACCTTCCAGATCAGAAGCCAGTAGTCCGCACCAATGAGCCATTGACGCTCTATATTTACGTATGCTTTAGAATGAAAAGACTTCATTCAAGATCAGCCTGTTACGTTTCAATGTAGGGTACAGGCGCTCCTACAAAGCATAGCTATTGTATATTGTATTATATAGGAGCGTCGGTGGCTCAATGGTGTGGACTGTCGCCTTCCTACCGGGAGGGCCGAGGTTCAAATCCCGCCACGTACCAATGTATTTTCGAAAATATATGTACGTTATCCGACGCTCTTACGGTGAAGGAAAACATCGTGAGGAAACCTTCATGCACGCCTGCGAAGAAATTCAAAGGTTGTGCGTGAAGTCGTCCAATCCGCACTGGGCCCGCGTGGACGACTAAGGCCTAATCACCCTATACGGGTAGGCTCGTGGGGACGTTTAATGAGCTGATGATGATGATGATGATATTATATAGGAGTGTGGGCTATAACCCACTTCGCATGCCCTGTGTGGTGGGTTTTTAAGGGGTTTTAGGACCACCATCCTAAGGTTGTAGCTGGGACCGACGGCTTAACGTGCCCTCCGAAACACGGAATCATCTTTATTTTCAGACAATCAGGTGATTCAGCCTGCAATGTGCTAACCAAACTAGGGAAAATTGCACAGTGACTTTTTGGTCGCACGAGATTTTAGTCCACTAAATTCTAGATCTTAATGCGCATTCAGTTGATGATCAGGTTAAGTCATGTTACCCATGTGGTGTAATTGTTTAGGAGTCGGCAATTACACAAAGGGTTCCGGGTTCGATTCCCGGGCAGTACAAAAAAAAATGTGCATTATATCGGTATGCGGTATATCTGTTTGAATTGGTCGGGTGTTTAATGTATAATATGTATGTATGTTATCCACAAAAAAATATCCAAATTACAAGCTTCTTGCAAAAATTAGGGCTAGATGGCGTTGTGTGAATGACAGTGAATTTTTTTTAAACGACGTAATATGAATATGACGTAAATTATGTGACTTTCTATATCCCATAAACACGCCTAACACATCGTGCAATGAAATAATTCTGTAACAGAGTGACTCATAGCTATAGTATTTCATATATACAATAAATCATTATTTTCAAATGACGTACTTAATTTCAAAGTATGCCTTACATTTTAATGTATGAGTGGTGTAAATCTTTGGAATGATGAATCAGTTTTAATTGTATTGAACTATTTCCTAGAGAATGTAATAACATCCTTTATATTGTACTTTTCACTTATTATAATTTATACTAATACGAGCTTTTGCCAGCAGCTTCGCTCGCGTTAAATTCGGGGTAACACGGTCCCTTTTTCTGGTTACGAAAACAGAATATTATTTTACGCTTTTCATCGGTTTTTAGCTTTCTACCTTGAAAACTCCCTACCTCTCTTAAGGCTTTGGAGGCCAGAATGTTTCAGTTTTTTTCATTAGTGACAAATAGTCCTCATACCAATTTTTAGATTTTTCATATTAAAAATTTCCATTTGCCCCATATCAACTTGCAATCCCTACTCGTTTTGCCGTGAAAGAATGGCAAACAGACACCCTTTCACATATATAATACCTATTTATATGGATTATAAACGGAAACTATTTGTTTGTTTGTATTGTTTAGGCTCCAAAACTACTGGAACAATTTGAAAAATTCATACACTTTTTGGAATGATACTGACACAATTTCAGCGCGCGGTCATATCCTTTACTTAACTTAAAATTTAGTCCATGTTTCAGTTTCCATTTTGTTACATTTCACATAGTAACTACTATATCTTAGTATAATTATAACAATATAACGCAACGCGAAGAATAAATATAACTGTGTACATACGCTGTTAGCTTAGTGAGTAGCAATTATGATAAGGGCATTTCAGATAAAGGGCGTAGGATCTATGTTTGTACTGGGTGATTAATTGACGACCCACGCGGTGCAATAGTTGAAAAGTCAGCGTTAATACCTATGATGCTAGGTTCGATCCCCGGGCTGTACAGACATTTGTGTCCATACACGTTGGTGTATGTTGGTAATGGCACACATAAAATAAATACTAAATAATGGTTTAAAATGGTAGATCATTGTATATTTGAATGATTGGACTAATAGTGTTAACAATGAAACTCTGCCATAAAACAGAACGTGAGCGTTGGTGGCTCAATGGTGTGTACTGTTTCCTTCCGACCGCGAGACCGCAGGTTCAAATCCCACCACTTACCAATGTGTTTTCGAATTTGCAAAATTATATTAACGTTATCCACGCTCTTACGGTAAGGAAAACATCGTGAGGAAACTTGCTCACGCCTGCGAAGAGATTCAAAGGCTGTGGGTGAAGTCGGCCAATCCACTTTGGGCCCGTTGGACGACTAAGGCCTATACACCCTATACGGTTAGGCTCGTGCTCCTCAGTGGGGACGATTAATGAGCCAATGATGATGATAAAAAGAACAAATGAGTGCAAAATTTTACAATTGAGACACAATGACAATTCTATAACATTTTAAAATTAGCGGAATTGGGGCAAATACATTCATTTCAAACTTGAAAATCTCTGACAACCCTTAGATAAACTAACTATACGCACAATCATGAAGAAATATCAACTCAAAAATGTACATTTACTTAATGTTATATTTATGAAATAAAGTATATATTAAAATTTTGTCTCGAACGCGTCATTAAAAGGCAATGATGTAAAAACGTATGGATTCGTGATATGCTCACAAAACAATCGAAAAAAGTGTTCCGAATGCAGCGAGAGCCACACACATATTTTGAATGAGCGTACATTTACCTAAAGTCTAAACAAAAGAGTAGAAACTGTACTCTCTACGGCGGTTCGTTTTGAGGCACGGATGGCCAGAATTTTGCCGCGGACACTTTTCGCGTGAGATTGAGAGTAAGTTACCATCAGATAGATCGTTACTATTAGTGTCCGATTACCAAGAACTGTCTGGCAGGTGATTTGTTGACTCATTAGCGACATTTTGTATTTGGCGCGCGTCTACCGACATCCGCCAGTAGCCAATGCTATTAAAGGTATTTTTATATCAGATTATAATTTAATTGAGGAGTAGGTTATTTTAAGTTAAATGTAATTGCGGTGCTTTTAAGACATAGTTTAAAATACAAATATTGACTAGTGTCGGTGGTTTATTGGTGTGGACTGTCGTCTTCCGACCGGGAGGGCGCATGTTCAAATCTCGCCACGTACCTACTAATGGTTTTTTCGATTTTTAAATATATAGATTCGATCGGCCCAATGGCCTGACGTCTTGCGAAAGGTGCGCAGTAGGAGGCTGGATGAGGAAAGTGGTTTACCAGAGGAGAGTGGATGTCTGGCGCAAAATGGGAGAGACCTTTGTCCAGCAGTGGCCTGCAACTGGTTGAAGAAAAAAAGAGAATTTCGTTACGTTATCCGTCGCTCTGACGGTCAAGGAAAACATGCGTGGAAACCTGCGCACGCCTGCGAAGAGATTCAAAGGTTGTGCGTGAAGTCGTCCAATCCGCACTGGGCCCACGGGGACGACCAAGGTATATACTCCCTATACGGGTAGGCTCGTGCCCCTCGGTGGGGACGTATAATGAGCTGATGATGATGATGGTGTGATTCATGTCAGACTGCATTTTAAATCAACATCGAGAAGTTCTGCGTACATCAAAATAACGTAGGACGTCGTAACATTTATTGTTTTTTTATTGTAAATAAATAACCGTGGCACGTAGTTGCTTTACGAGCTCATTTCCTTTGTGACATCACGATAATTTGCAGTAACTTTGGTTTACTAGCGGCTAGTTTTGCCGCTCTATAGTGCTGTACTTATAGTTTATCGATTAACTATCGATAATTCTAACTACAGTACAATGAAATACAAAGGCTTTATATCTTTGGCTTCAGAGATTATCTTTCTTTTAATTGAAATGGTTAAATCATCATGAAGGCCTCTCGTAATGATTTCCTGATGAACTGGATGATGATGCAGGTAGCAGTCGACATTTATCTGCTACTCGCCATCTTATCCAGGTTGTCATTTCATCCAAAGAGTGCGATTTGGAGGGTTGGCTTATGTTTTTTTTTCTCGTAACATGGACGCAACTCTAGAGAGCCTTTCCGCCCAATCAGCCATACTTATTGGTTCTACGTCCTATTCCACTTCTGACAGGTCCTTTGTACTTACTGACTAGTTCTTACTGTAGTCCACAGATGACCTTTATCGCTTCACCTGGTTAATGGCGAGCGCACAGCCTAAGGGCGTACACGGACGGGACTTTTGGCTTATGGCTTATGGGAATATGCGCCGCGGTTCACACCGGTTACGTGAATTGGGATTGTACGGACCTACAGGGAGTAGCGATTAAATCCCGAATACAGGATTCTAAAGTACCTAATGATTGCCTGAACCACAATTGGGCTGGTTGAAGAAAATAATTAATTAATCGAAAATTGCTCGTATTAATTCACAGATAGGATCTATCGACAATAAAACTGTCGACCTGTCGACATCACTAACCATCGGACTGTGTAAAGCAAGGTCACTGGAATAGGACTTCGAATAGATTGTTACTAAGTCTTTCGCTTCGCTACTATAGTCTTTTCTGTTCACACGTGAGCTCAAAATCTTGTAATTTAAGTAGTAAGTTAACTTAGATAAAGTTGACATTATAAAAAAGACTACTTACTATGACATAGACGATCATCTTCAAGGTTACGAGATTTTACATATTTGTGTTTTTATTATAAACATCACCAGACATTAAACAGCGCCATCTAGTTCCAATGTTAGCAAGTAGCTTGAACTAAATAAGGGATAAAAAAAGTGTTTATTTTCTAAAAGACTTATAAAAGGTATACCGTATAATAATTTTAAGTTTTTTTTGTTTGTTCGTGTATATCCTCGTAGTTAATGAACCGATTTTTGTTTTTTTTTGTTGGAAACAGTTCCTTTAGAGTGGTCCTATAATAACGAAGTCTGGGTATGACGAAGGTAAACTGGAGAAATCGAGGGACTTTCCAAAAATCGTTGGGGACTCAGAGCAACTACTTCTTCATTTTATCATTTCATTCAAGTGATTATTTATGATACGTATAACTCAAAATTTCATTAAAAAATACTGACTACAAACTAAAAAGCAAAAACGATTTTTATAAATGCTTAAATACATAGGAAACACCCAGATCAATGCAACCAGACATGTTTATTCACACAAATGTTTGTACTGCCTAGGGATTGAACACGAAACCCTTGGTATAACAGCCAACTTCTCAACCATTACACGACATGATACCGTTAATCGGATTACATTCATATTATAGCATTTAGAACGTCGGTTGCTCAATGGTGTGGACTGTCGCCTTCCTACCGGGAGGGCTGAGCTTCAAATCCCGACACGTACCATATATTATCGTATTTTCGATAATATAAATACGTTATCCGACGCTCTTACGGTGAAGGAAAACATCGTGAGGAAACCTTCATGCACGCCTGCAAAGAGATTCAAAGGTTGTGCGTGAAGTCGTACAACCTGCACTGAGCCCGCGTTGACGACTAAGGCCTAATCACTCTATACGGGTAGGCTCGTGCCCCTCGGTGGGGACGTTTAATGAGCTGATGATGATATAACATTGCAATGGAACTCATATCGTCTTGTTATATCGCATTAATGTCAACTATAATTATCGCAAAGGTGAAGTTTACGTTGCTATTTACTATCGTGCTGCGTCGGGCTATTCTTATGCGCAGGTTTAAAATTAAACTCGTGAGAAATATGTGCTAACAGCTGTAGGCGTTATTTGAACTAGTAATTTGATTATACATAATGAATGATATCATCATCATCAGCTTATTAAACGTCCCCACCGAGGGGTTCGAGCCTACCCGTACATGGGTGACTAGGCCTTAGTCGTCAACGCAGGCCCAGTGCGGATTTGATGACTTCACGCACAACCTTTGAATTTCTCCGCAAGCGTGTGCTGGTTTCCTCACGATGTTTTTCTTCACCGTAAGGGCGTCGGATAACGTACATATAGCGTCGGTGGCTCAATGGAAGTGGACTATGATATATATTTTTAATAAATTAAATGAACAGGACAATCTGACCTTTCACCTGATGGTAAGTGATAGGTACGCCTGCCCATGTCTTGACTTGGTCTAGTGCGTTGATCGCTGCGTGTTTCCGTGCGTGGGTTTGAATCCCGCGGTAAGACTGCATATTGAAATAAAAAAATAACTGACATTCACAGAGCATCATCTTGTCCCAAACTGAGCATTTAACCCTGTAATCTATGACATTTAATAAGAAATAAATATCTACAGATATTCACACAGCGCCATCTAGCCCCAAGTTAAGCGTGAAGCCTGTAATATGGGTACTAATCAACGGATAAACATACTTATATATTTTTTTGTAAATACTTACAAATTATACATAGAAAACACCCAGACCATTACAAACAGAGATGTTTATTCACACAAATGTTGGTACTGCCCGGGGATCGAACCCGGTACCCTTGGTGTAGCAGCCGACGCCTCGACCATTGCACCACATGGGTCATCAACACATTGATTACGTTGTCTGTAAGACCGCGGTCACTCTACCGTGCGGAAGCACTCCCACACTAAAATATATAATTATTTATTTCATGCATTAAATGGGAAGCGTCTACTCATCGAACAGTTTTATTGCAGGACGCAACCGTGTGGGTGGGTGTGGCTCCAACTGAGACTGAAGATGTGGAGAAACGGTACACGCCAGAGCTGGAAGCCGAGCTGCAGTCTGCAAAGGTAATTTAAGTCATAAGGAAACAAACAATGAGTCTCTTCAGGGTCTTTCTCAGGAATAAAATCAGAATGATGTTATACGTAATAGAACTTAACTAACCGACGTAGCCCGTTGTTGAAGTGGCAGTGTTGGAGCAGACGAGTTTCTGGAGTGGAGACGTCTTGGCAAGCTTAGCGTAGGACGCCCAGACGATTTGCAAAAGGTCGCTGGTGGAGGCTGGATGAGGAAAGCCGTACCGGGATACCTGGCGCAAAATGGGGGAGATGTATGTCCAGTAGTGGATTACGATAGGTGGAAGACAGAAGATAGGTCCTAGAAATCAATACATTCTTTTTTTAAAAGCCTATAGGTCATATCGGTGTGGAAACGTTTCCAATTTTTTTTTTTTCGAACTGACTGCTGTTGGCCGCAGATGGCCTTTACAGCTTCACCGGGCAAGTGGCGAGCGCAGATGGCTCTCAGCCTTACGGTTTGCTGCGTCTTTTCTGGTTCACACTGTGTAGAATGCCTTTCCTGCTTCTGTGTTTCCAGAGACTTATAACCTCGGTGTCTTCAAGGCTACGGGGAATAAGCATTTTCTGGGTACACGTGTACCATCATCGTCTTCGTTATCGCTTACCATCAGGCGAGACTGAGGCCAAACGTAAGCCCAGTGAGAATAAATAAAGAAAATACTACTTATTATGAACCTGAATATTTTTCATTTCCAGCTTGACTAATCGGATTTGGATACAAATTTCGATTTGTTCCAGGATGACACTCTACTTCTTTACACCGAGTTCTCAGGGCGAGCTGGTCTGGAGCTCAAGATGTTTCTTAAGGAAATGAACACCTTCATGAACCGAAGCCTGCGCCATCTTGACGACAAGATCCTGGCTAATGCTGTGAGTACCATTCCACATTATTACGGTACCCTTTTTCAAAGAATAATACAGTGTAATAAAATAATAAGCTTCGAAGGACTGGTCTATGGGCCGTAAATTCCTAACAGAGAATACAAATTAATCAACTTTATTTTACAAACACATACAAGTAGCAAATTTTTATCGTCAATGGGTAGCGGTTCTGGCGACAGATTGGTGCAATGGTGTCATGGAGCACCTGGTTTTGTATCCTTCTACACTCTTCAACTGCCAAGTCACACAACATTAACCATAATAATAAAGTAATCGCAGTAAGGAACCTTAGACTTGGCACGTCTTTGTCTTGATTTCATCACTTTTTAGAGATAAACAAGCAGCTCCATCGAGACTTGGCTAGTTTCTTACAGAATGTTTTTGATGGGATAATATTCTAACAGAATTTCTGTATGTAAGCGACTGACGCCTGTTATTAAGGATATATACCAGTAGTCATTTCGAATTCAAAGCGTAATTCAAATTTAATCACTTCTTACGCTGCTCTGTCTCTCTGTACAGTAGTTTAAACTCAAAGATCTTATATCAAATACCTAAAACTCCTTATTACAAAAAGAAATTAATGAACTCGCGTATTTTCTAATCTTTCCATCGTGACGCCTATGTGAAGAAGAAAAAAGATATTATTATCTACTATTTCTTTCTAATATCTACTATTAGTTGATGAACATACGTACATTGAAACCTTGGTATTAACATATTATCTGATTTGGCGACCCCTGATCTATTGTCATCATTATCAGCTCATTAAACGTCCCCACCGAGGGGCACGAGCCTACCCGTATAGGGTGATTAGGCCTTAGTCGTCCACGCGGGCCCAGTGCGGGTTGGACGACTTCACACACAACCTTTGAATCTCTTCGCAGGCGTGTATGAAGGTTTCCTCACGATGTTTTCCTTCACCGTAAGAGCGTCGGATAACGTACATATACTTTCGAAATTGGAAAATACATTGGTACGTGTCGGGATTTGAACCTCAGTCCTCCCGGTAGGAAGGCGACAGTCCACACCATTGAGCCACCGACGCTCCATCTATTGTCATTATGATATAAATACATGCATGCATTGAAAAAAATCTAGTGTTTGCGTCGTAGTAAAACAAAAAGGCAATATGTCAACAAAGGTTTCCTTAAAGACAACTGAGCTGCAATATATTAAAGCAACTTTGAATTGTATAAATATTCTATTAGTTTTATTAAAAAATCAAACATTTACAAAGTTTTGAAAACAGTAACTCTTGAGTTTCTAACTGGATTCTTCTCAGTAGCCAACAACAGCCCGAGCCAGTGGTAGAATCAAATTTGACATTCATAAGTGTTCTTTAAGGACCTTAATGGAATACATAAACACATTTCTGATTTTTTTATTTGTTTTTTATAAAGTACTTGCCGTTCACGACAGTTTACAATCCAAATGTAAAATTGGTATACAGTACAACTCTTTTGATTCCAAATATTAATTCTATAGAAGAATTTTATTAATTAAAATCTACCATAAAACAGAAGGAATGAATGCAAATTTTACTATTGAGAGACAATTATGATTCTATTAGCGCATTCTAATTGATGCGGAATTGGAGCCCTACTGATTTAGCCAGATCGAAAGACGAGGTTGCAATGTATTTATTTAATGTTTATTTACTTAAGCCCTTAATCACTCTTTAGCACAGTTGTCAAGATCAAGAATGTTCCCTACGGATTTTATAATTATGGGTTTGAGGACCAAATAAAGGCCCATACAAAAATACCGGGTATAAGTAATCTGATATTTGTTGTCTCGGGTGAAGGACGCAGAGCGGCATTAACTTTTTTCGTTGTTGGTTCCTTTCAATGCCACTTACATGGTCGGACGTTTCACTTACTATCAGGTGAGAATCCTACCGTCACGATCACATTTATTAACCTAAAAAATTACCTTTGTAAAAACCCTTCTTTCAATAATAAAGAAAAAAACCTTGGTACATGGCGGCATTTGCACTTGCACCCTCCAGATCGGAAGGCAACCCAATGAGCCACCGACGCCCTAATAAATTAATAAATATCCACTGGCATTCACACAGCGCCATCTAGCCCCAAGTTATGAATAAGAATAAGAATCTTTATTTACAAGAAACACGGAACATAATATTAAAGTTGTCATACATAAAAAAATGCGTTCTACATGTTTCGCCTAATAAAAGGCATGTAAAAAGTAAATAAAAACATAAATTTGGTTGCTTTCACACACAAATAATAATTAGCCAAGAGTACCAACTAAGAATTCATTCACACTGTAGAAATTATGTTTCAATAACCATTGATATAGCTTCTTACAAAACATTGAGCGCATTATGCCACAAGTGAAGCCTGTATTATGGGTACTAAACAACGGATAAATATACTTATATATTTTTTTTGTAAATATATACAACATAACATATTATACATAGAACAACACCCAGACCATTACAAACAGACATGTTCATGCACACAAATGTTTGTACTGCCTGGGGATCAACCCTTGGTGTTGCAGTCGACCTCTCAACGGGAACACCAAATGGGTTGTCAAAGCACAAAGAAATGCGGGTTGGCGGGTGGTAATGACTACCATCCTAAGATTGAAAGAGGGACTGAGGGCTTAACGTGCCCTCCGAAGTACGGACGTATATTATAAATACCAGAATAAGTATTATAAAACTAAAAAACACTGACTGCATCTGAATTCCAGCATTGCAAAATATTACTGTTAAGTCAAACTAATTCGACTACATCAAGGTGAAGGAATGCAAACATTTGAATCCAGTAACTTTCTAAAAACAAAGGAATTCAAATCAAAACAATGCGATTGTTTGTACTTTGTGTTTGTACAAGAAACATTCAAACATACAACAAATAAAATCACTAGTTTGTATAGAACCCATTTGGTGTTATAGTTGAGAGGTCGCAATTACCCCAAGGTTCAAGGTTTTATCCCCGGGCAGAACAAACATTTGTGTGCATTTGTCTGCTTGTACTGGTCTGGGTCTCTCTGTTTAATAGGTATGTATTTTAAAATATTAATAAGTGTTAACATATTTATTTAGTACGTATTGATTATAAACGCTTCTTGGATAAATTAGGGCTTCATTCCATTATATGAAAGTCTGTCATCATGATGATGATGATGATCACTATATGAATGTCTGTTTATTATATTTATTTATTTAATAATTACAAAGCTTTCCTTGTGCTTTTTTGATCGTGATGACTATCCTAGTGAAAGAGACGTGCTCTTAGATGGAGCGAGCTTGCCTAGAAAAAACCTTTTTACTTATTGAATCTAAGCGGTTCCCAGCACACTAATCATCTAGACGGCGTTTTCTAATCTATCCAAACTGGAAATCAAACCTAAACCGTCCCACTGAGTGAACTTTCAACCATTAAACCACAACAAACATCAGTTCCTAAGTATATGCAAGCTGCATTGCACTCCGGAATGTGACCTACATAGACGGATGGATTGCATTAGCTATATCAGATCGACCCATTGCGGCCAAGTCGAATGATAAATGGGAAATAGGGTAAAAGCAATTACACGAGAGCGTTAGTGGCTCAATGGTGTGCATTATTGCCCTCCTACCGGGAGGGCTGCGGTTCAAATCCCGAAACGTACCAATGTGTTTCCGAATTTTCGAAATTATATGTACGTTATCCGACGCTCTTACGGTAAAGGTATCGTGAGGAAACCTGCGCACGCCTCCGAAGAGATTCAAAGGTTGTGCGTGAAGTCGTCCAACCCGCACTGGGCCCGTGTGGTTGACTAAGACCTATACACCCTATACGAGTACGGGTAGGTTTGTGCCCTCGGTGGGGACTTTTTATGAGCTGATGATGATGATGAATTTCACGTGTAAACATCGGTTGCATTTTCTACGAATGCATTGCGAGTATCTATACTATTTGGTCTTAGCTTCACTAAACACTAGTTTTGTTCAATTCTTCGGGAGTGACCGGAGTAAATATAGTTACAGTCATTAAGATGAAAACACTAAAGTCCCACTGCAAGGCGGTATGGGCCTTCCCACATTACAACATCGCTTTGGGGAGATTGGGCCATAACCCACCATGCAGGCCCAATGCGGATTGGTGGGTGACGACTACCATCCAAAGAATCAAGTCACCAGAGCCTCATTAGTTCTCCGGCAGGTCGTTCCACCTTTTTTATGTTACAGAGTGTACAGGTCGATCAGGACGCTCACCTCATGGTAAGCCATACGCCTAACCATGACCTTAGCATTAAAGGAAAATAAAAAACTTGCAGACAGTTGTTATTCTCCATCAATGCCACACTGCGCCCGTCACCTGAGACAACAGATGTGAGGTCAATTATACCCGGTAATTTCACTAGCTACAGTGCCCTCATCCCGAAACATAAAAGTGCATAGCACTCCTGTTTCACGGGACGATATCTGGCACTGCGGTGGTACCTACCTAGACGACTCAGTATTAAGTCTACCACCAAGTAAACCACCTACAAGTGAGTTTGGTTTGGGTCAATTCAAAAGCCAAAGTTCCTGCAACACTGGCTTTCATTGCGATTCCCCGAAAATAGGTTAGTGAAATTCCCGGGTTTGAGGGTCCTAACATCTGTTGTCTCGGGTGACAAGTGCCGTGCGGCATTGATGGAGAATAATAACTGTCTATCAGTTGTTGCCTATTCAGTGCCACTCTGCCATGGTTAGGTGTGTCTCTTACCACCAAGTGAGTGTCCTGACCGTCCTGTACACATTATAACATTAAAAAATGGGTGTAGAATTGAAGTGCATTTACTGTATATTGTGATTTCTGTTATTATAAACATTAACGTCGAAACCTGCTTTATGATTCCTATTCAATACTCTCCAGTTATCACGTAAATGATGTTATTTATTTATTTATTTATTAAGGAAACAAACAGCTTTCTTACAATTCATAGGTACAAAATATTTCATATGTAACACATTAGCCTTCTTAAAGTTTCCAAAGACGAATTAACATGTAATACGCTTAAGATATACTGGAGACAGTGCTAAACAAAAAGTTATTTGTTATGATAACAACAAAATATTTGAAAACAACACAAAAAAAATAATGATTATTTACAAGCCTGATGGAACGGCGGAAACGAGCTATCTTCTCATTGAAGATATCAACATGAGAATAAGTTACATTATATTTATTAGTGGCTCTTACAATGAAACTATTCTGCCTATAATTTCTTTTACAAAGATGAGTTGTGAAAGTTTTTTTATTACGCGCGCTTACCCGAAACATTTGAAAGTCAGCTTACCGAGTAAATAGGACTGTCCACCATATTATTAATTATTTATATAAAATAGTTGGTCTTTATGCTCTCGACGGCTCTCCAAGGAACAAAATCGTTATAACCATTTTGTTTAAACTTATATTTAAGTCTTCTGCTAAACTTATTTTGAACTTATTATGAGATTTATTGACGCTAATGCTAAAGTTGGAACTATTTACCAGCACCAGAATACTGTTTTATTTTGATTGTTTTGTGATAACTTAAAGAAAGAAAGAAAAACATTTATTCACAAATAAATAATAAAAAATATACATAAAACAGAACTTAGTGGCCAATCAGGTACGAACCTCAGCATACGCTGCAGTAGTATACACTGGTTTTCTGGTTGTACCTGCGGCGAGTGAGTGGGATAAAAGATAACAATATACATGTCACAATACACGTAATAATAGGAAACATATAAAACTAATTACAAAATTTACTATAAAACACAAACATAAATATAACTTGTGTGTTTATGCACAAGATAAACACACACAAACATAGAGGTGGTTCACGATGTATTTCCTTCACCGTAAGACCAACGGATAAACGTAGGTATAATTTCGCCAATTTCGAAAATACATTTTTACGTGGCGGGATTTGTTTTTTTTTATTTACTTAGAAAATTCCAGATAAAAAAAAAACAAACATTTCAGTTCATGCGCACAAGTGTAAGTACTGCCCGGGGATCGAACCTGAATCCCTTGGTATCGTGGTCGATGAATCGGAACATCACTTGGGTCGTTAAAAAGTTAGGTAAATTTTAAGAACGAGTGTAGTATGTATTGACACACGAATTATAAAAATAAGTAAGATAGTATTATATCGGTACTAGCTGGTCCCAGCCGAATATAACCTAGCCAAACAAATATAAAAATTCACGATATGCGCGGCGTCGCTCGGTAAAACATTGCTTTCATTTTCTAAAATAAAAAGGATTTTTCAAAATGATAGTAGCCAATCTGTTTCCTTATGATATCAGCTACCTGCCAAAATAAAGTCCGGTTCAAATCGGTCGAATCGTTTCAGAGATTACCCGGAACAAACAGACAAACATTTTAAAAATGTTCGTTTTGGTGTATGTACCGTATATATTTTTATATGCTTGTCGAAATAAATGGTTATTTAACATTACAAACATACACTACATTATTAATGTCTAATAGATAATAAATAGATGTAATAGGTTTTCACGGTCGTTAAGCATAAACTAGACGCATAGTGACGTGCTGACACCGGGCTAATCAAGTTTCATTGTTGCGGTTAGGTTTTTTTATGTTATGAGTGTAAAGGACGACCAGGACGCTCACCTGATGGTAAGTGATACGCCAGACCATGGCAGAGCGACATTGAGGGAGACCAACAACTGATACAGTTATTATTCTTCGTCAATGCCGCACTGCGCCCGACACCAGAGACAACAGATGTTAGGTCTCTTATACCCGGTAATTTCACTAGCTACAGTGCCCTTATCCCGAAACATAAAAGTGCATAACACTCCTGTTTCACGGAACGATATCTGGCACTGCGGTGGTACCTAGACGACTCAGTATCGAGTCTACCACCTAGTTAGGTAATTAGATGCACACTGATTGCGGGATTGGTTCACAAGTTCAAAGTCACTCAACGCGCAATGGAGCGAGCTATGCTTGGAGTCTCTCTTAGGGATAAGATCAGAAATGATTTAATCTGTAAGAGAACTAAAGTTACCGACATAGCGCACCGGATCAGCAAGTTGAAGTGGCAGTGGGCTGGTCACGTATGTCGCAGAACCGATGGCCGCTGGAGCAGACGAGTTCTGGAGTGGAGACCGCGTCTTAGCAAGCGTAGCGTGGGACGCCCTCCGGTCCGATGGACGGACGACTTGTGAAAGGTCGCTGGTGGAGGCTGGATGAGAAAAGCGGAGGACTGGGATATCTGGCGCAAAATGGGGGAGACCTTTATCCAGCAGTAGACTGCGATAGGTTGAAGAGAAGAAGAAGAGAGAATTGGCAGGAGAAATCCGCACTTATATTTTTCACGTGCATTTAAAACATATTTTCGAAGATACTCGTAGCATCAGTGGCTCACTGGTCTCGACTGTTGCCCTCGGATCTGGAGGGTGCAGTTTCAAATCTCGCGAAGTACCAATGTCAAAACGCATTTTGAAATTATAAATGTACGTTTATCCGACGCTCTTACGGTGAAGGGCAACATCGTGAGGAAACCTGCGCACGACACGACGAGATTCAAAGTTGTGCGTGCAGTCGGCCAATCCGCACTGGGCCCGCGTGGACGACTTAGGCCTATACACCCGTTACGGTTGTACCCCTCGGTGTGAGACATGTAATGAGCTGATCATGATAATGGCTTGAACTAAGCTATCGTAATCCGAACCAGCGGCTAAAGATCGAGATAGGTATCTAGGTACAATGATATTCTGTATATATAAAGGCAGATACGCCATCCGTGCCTCAAAAACGAACCGCCGAAGAGAGTACAGTTTGTACTTTTTTGTTTAGGTAAATGTGTTCGGAATTAGAAATATGTGTATGTGTGCTGTCACTGCATTCGGACGTTTTTCGATTGTTTTGTGAGCATATCACGAATCCATACTTTTTTACAACATTGTCTAGGTATGAGAAACAATAAAACCTAATCAGTTGTAGGCATGCGGCATGTAATTGAATATTATTATCGTCTTCCATGAACTTAGTGTGAGGTCTCGGCCCGGGAAGTGTGACGTCATTCGATCGCACCTCTTATCTACTAATCACTGATGGAATAGCTTCCTTTAGCGGGTTTTTACATTTTATATTCATGGACGCATACAAATATGAAGACGGAGTCCCGCTTATAAAAAAATGTGTAAATATTCGGCCAGATTTTGTATAGAAAACAAAAATATAAATAATAAATAACTAAATATCCACTGACATTCACACAGCGCCATCTAGCTCCCAGTAAAGCGTGAAGCCTATATTATGGGTACTAAACAACAGATAACCATGCTTCTATACTTTTTTGTAAATACATACATATTATACATAGAAAACACCCAGACCAAACACCAAACAGACATGTTCATGCACACAAATGTTTGTACTGCTCGGGGATCGAACCCGGAACCCTTAGTGTTGCAGTCGACGTCTCAACCGCTACACCAAATGGGTCGTTTGTACCCTTTTACTACACGAGCAATGTTCTTTTGGGTTTTGTTTCCCGTCTCACACGTGAGCCAAATATCATAATTTTCTATACAAAAACTGGCCGGACTTTGACACTGTTTTGTTGTCAGCGAGACTTTGTCCATTTATTTTTATATGTACATGATTTTATTAAGATCATTTAAAATTAAGCTGTTAGAAATATTCAAGTCAAGTCTCGGTATGAGAGCCTTAGAGGAAAAGCAAAAAATGTCATAAGACAGGCAAAGAGACAACATCTAGATAATATAGTGAGAGATATGGAGACACTTATTACGGCCAATCATACAAGAGGGTTTTATCAGGAACTTAAGTCTACTAAAAAGGGATACCAACCTACAACTCAGATGCTTGTCGATGCGGAGGGTAACCTGGTGACAGATAACTGCAAGATCAAGGAAATGTGGCGCCAGTATTTCGATAATTTGCTTAACTGTAACAGAATATATGAATCAATACCGTGTGGTGCCGAAAACAATGATGAAGAATTGGAACCTCCTACCTTCGAAGAGACCCAAAGCGCAATTATGAGTTTGAAAAACAATAAGTCACCAGCAGGATTGAAATACCGTCTGAACTGTGGAAGTACGGCGGAAGTGCAGCACAAGTTAAGCTTTTTGAATTACTTCGGAATATATGGCATCTTGAACGCCAACCCCAGGAGTGGAATACTGGAATTATATGCCCTATTCACAAGAAGGGCTGTAAGAAAAGATGCGCGAATTACCGAGGGATTGCTCTACTGCCAACAGCGTATAAAGTATTATCGTATGTGCTACTTAGAAGACTGGAACCGTACGCGGAAAAAATTGTTGGTGATTATCAGGGTGGGTTTCGGAGAAATCGCAGTACAGTAGACCAGATTTTTCTCCTTAAACAACTAATGGAGAAAAAATGGGAATACGCTCAGAGTATCCATTCGCTGTTTGTTGATTTCACCAAAGCATATGACAGCATTGATCGCGGAGCCCTATATGCTATATTAAGATATTTTGCCATCCCTTCGAAGTTGGTAAAAATGATTGAAGTTGCCACCCAAGTGAGTAAAATGAAGGTCCGGATAGAAGTCGAACTTACAGCCGAATTCGATGTAAATACCGGGTTAAAACAGGGCGATGCCCTGTCGCCGATGCTTTTCAATCTGGTTCTGGAATATGTCATCAGAAGGGTTCTAGAACAGGATTCTGGACTGTGCCTAAATGGAAAGTATATGGTGGTAGGGTATGCGGACGATCTTGCCCTGCTAGGCGCGAATAAAGATGAAGTTGTGCAATCTGCAATAATACTAGAAGAGGAGGCAAAGAAGGTTGGGCTCAGAATAAACCACGATAAGACAGAGTATCTCCATATGAGACGTTATAAAAACACACGAGCAAAACGTGAAGACCTGCATGTTGGGGATACAGTCTATAAAGGAGTAAGCAGGTTCAAATATTTAGGTTGCACAATAACAGATACAAACACCAGGGATGAAGAAATAGATATCCGTATCTATAACACCTTACGCTGCAGTGCAGCCTTACACAGGGTGTTGGCGTCCAAGCTTCTTAGTAGAAGTACGAAAATGCGTATCTACAAGACAGTTATTAGACCGATACTCATGTACGGCTGTGAGGCGTGGACGCTAACGCTGAAAGAAGAGCGGAAACTCCTTGTGGCAGAGAGAAAAGTGCTCCGTAAGATTCTGGGTCCAGTCAAAAGGCCGGACGGTAGTTGTAGGGTTCGCACTAATGCTGAGATCTCGGAATTGATGTTCACACCCAATATCCTCGGCGAGACGAAGGCGCAGCGTCTTCGCTGGCTTGGCCACCTCGAGAGAATGGAGGGGCATCGCCATGTGAAGAGAGCATACCTGGGCCAACCGGTTGGGCGGCGCCCCGTGGGCCGCCCCAGGTACCGCTGGAAGGACGTCGTCGAGTCTGATCTGCGTGAACTCCAGGTCAATGACTGGCGGGAAGTGGCGCAGGATCGACAAAGATGGCGATCTCTTGTTTCGGAGGCCAAAACTCACTTCGGGTCAATGAGCCAGCGGAGTAAGTGTTAGAAATATTGCTATCTGGTTACTGTTATATAAGAGCGTCGGTGGCTCAGTGGTGTGGACTGTCCCCTTCCTACCGGGAGGGCTGAGGTTCAAATCCCGACACGTACTAATGTATTTTCGAATTTTCGAAAAATATATGTACGTTATCCGACGCTCTTACGGTGAAGGAAAACATCGTGAGGAAACCTTCATGCACGCCTGCGAAGAGATTCGAAGGTTGTGTGTGAAGTCGTCCAATCCGCACTGGGCCCGCGTGGACGACTAAGGCCTAATCACCCTATAACGGGTAGGCTCGTGCCCCTCGGTGGGGACGTTTAATGAGCTGATGATGATGATGATGAAATATTGCTATCATGATTGCAAGTCACATCATCAGCGTATAATGCATATGTACAAGCAGGAAGTGTGTCCAGCTCGTAGATCTAAAAAGTACTGGCGGTAAGCGATGGTTGTTAGGCAACACCTCCCGGACCAGCAAATAAGTCAAATTAATATAATTTAAGGAGGAACCTGATTCCCTTGAAAGCCTAAAAGTCTATCGCCGGGACGCTAGATCGCTATAGCCCTAACAATGTATACATACATAAATAAAAGAATGCTTGCTCCCGGAGGTCCCGGAGAGAGAGCAAGTGCCACAAAGTTAGGGTATGCAGGGTTTGGACCCGCTGCCAGTCGCGCACGCTCACGCGACTGATCATAGTGACGGCGTAGGGTGTCTTGGCCGCAGCCGGGAAATGAGACTCAACACGGACGGTTAAAATCTGGTTTATTGTAAATTGTAAGATGATATACAGATAGTTGTTATGTACACATGTCAACGTATATCGTAGTGTGCCGTTAGTGTTGTCCACGCTGCACTCCTCTGCATTAGTGGCTCCTCTTACCTCATCAACGGTGTTACCGGAAGACCAGCATCAGGACATCCTGTGGTTGTTCTCACTACGCTGATTAGGCTTCCATTCAGTGCAATTGTATAAATTTAAAATTGTTGTTTTTAATTTTGTTTAACAATTGTAATTGTTTTCTGAATAAATTTTACTTTACTTTACTTTGCGAGTATATCAGCCAGGTCATGTCGTAATTGCGGTGTTGCTGATGGCTGCAGAATGTTCGACGTAGCTCGAACAGCACAATAGGGAACATGCAAATGTAATATAAATGAATATTTTGACATTAAAATGTTAAAATAACAAAAAAGAAGGGACACCGTATGTAAGGTTTATATTTTAATTTACGCTGTTTTTTAAAAATAATTACGAATTAAAATTACTTGAAACGGAACGTAAATTAAAACACCAATCACTGTCATTTACGTCATCTATGTATGACATATTATTTTGACGTTAAAGGTTTAGTAAAAAGTGAACATTAAAACGACAAAATCCGCATTTTTGGAATAAAAACGAAA
Organism: Leucinodes orbonalis; assembly: GCA_019425675.1. Lineage (NCBI taxonomy): Eukaryota > Metazoa > Arthropoda > Insecta > Lepidoptera > Crambidae > Leucinodes > Leucinodes orbonalis. The sequence goes on along the minus strand of PQWD01004725.1, from coordinate 119,476 downwards.
TTTAGGACTGTAAAAGCAGTCTCCAGGAAACTACCAAAGTTAATGTTGACATGGTTGTAATTTATTTTTGTCGGAAATGAGTTTTACAAACCGCAATAAGCCTGATGCGAAATATGGACTTTTTACGGTACTTTATTGAAATTACAAAGCATAATGTCTACTGATAATCTAGAAATGATTGTTTTTCATCACCAAACATGAAAATTATAGTAGTGAACAAAAAGAAAAGGTTATATTTGCCTTGAGGATTTCCACATGGAACTGCCCTGTGCAGTCCTCATACACTCTCATACACTGCAACTAAAGATGAACCAGGAACAAAGAAGAAATAATAATAATTTCCTTTGTTTTAAAAAATCATTATTTAATTTATATCATAATTGTGTAAGTTTGTATATTTTTGTGACTGTAATATAATAAATCAATATTAAACTTGGTGTATTTTCAATGCTTACAAGAATTTTACATTTTTTTATTATTGCTGATTCAGGTGTCAAATGCATTATTCTGTTTTAGCATTCAAAAATATAAGGTATGAGCATCTCTATTCACAAAGTTATTAAACATTTTAACATGATTCCTTATCTTTACAATAAAAAGTTATAGACAACTTTGTTATTGTATTTGTATTAGGTAGGTAAATATGTTTGTTTTTCATGCAAGAATAACAAGGACTATATAACAAGTATTCTAACATCATAGTCGTCTTCACTGCATCGAAAAATAGTTTGATGAAAAATTCATTCGTCTTCACAGCTCTAAAATCTCTTTTTTCCTGGTTTTGTGTCAGTCAAAAACAATATGATTGTTATTAGATGATCACATTGGCACAAAGTATGGTCAACACGGTTTTTTTTCCGGAGTATCAATTCATTAAATCCATATATTATCAGTTATTTAAAATTCTTTTAAATTAGGTCTCGACAGTCGAGAAAAAAATGCAAAAGTATGAAAGTCCTTGAAGAAAAGGAGTTACATTCACATATCTGACGTCAAACGTCACGCCAGCCCGTTTGGCGCGAAATTTGAAATTGTCAATTTCAAACCGCATTTTTATGCAGAAAATGACAGTTTTTTTATTTTTAAATATACTTGTGGTCTATTCCAAATGTAGTTCTTTAAAATAAACACACAAATAAAATTTGTGCATCTTCCCTATTGCACTTTTTGAGAGAAATTCTGCATTAAGTTAGTATATTGTTTATCTAAGTATCACGGTCCTCAATTGAACTAGTAAGCCACGCTGTTCAGCCCTTAGCGCTTATCGAGGTGCAGTATCTAACTGTAAATAGCGAAAGCTGGAACGCAAACCGGTTTCCTAATCGATGGTATTCATTCCCGCTGCATGTGAGTGCATGATGCATAAACACAGTTGTCTTAAAACTCGCAGTTATTTATTTGACGACCTATGTGGTGTGGTCGATAATCCGGCTACTACCTCGTATGACGTTTGTCTGCTATAAGCACAGACATCCAAATATACAATTAGACTGGACAAGCCGCCAAGTTTATAGGCAGTCGCAGTGTCGCAATTTATTTTCGGTTCTTACCTGTGAAAAGTTATTATATTTCTTGGTAAATTTACTGATTCATTGCGATGATGGCATGTTACAATTGCACAGGATGGCATTTTGGAAAAAAAACGGTAATTTCTAATATTCATGCGTCTTGACTCGTCTCACAGAGCGTAAACTGGCAGCCAGTGTATGCTCGTTGAGCTTACATTTGTCGCACTTTAAACGCGGCTTGCCCCATCTCCTGTATTGGGAAATCTGTGGCTATAAGTATGCCTACTTATATTGAATGCATCTGAAAATAGGTATTTTTAGTATTGCACGTGCACCAACATCACACGGCGCTCCTAGAGCCTTGGCAATGGCAGCAATGTCGCGGGGCCACTGCATCAGCTGGTCCATAACAAGTTTACTAGGTGGTAGACTCGGTTACTGAGTCGTCTAGGTAGGTACCACCGCAGTGCCAGATATCGTCCAGTGAAATAGAAGTGTTATGCACAATTGTATTTCGGGATTAGGACACTTTGGCTAGTATAATTATCGCCACGTCTTAGGTGACGGGCGCAGGGCAGTGTTGGCGAAAAATAATGACAGTGGACTCGGAACCCTTGGTGAACTAGGTGACTACTCAACCATTGCATCAAATGGGTCAATAAATAATATTAATCTGATGTATTTATCTTATGATTAATGATACCAGATTGCATAAGTCCTCTGCACTAAACACAAGGATTGAAAGCGCCCAAAACCAATAAAAATGACACTGTTTTAACACTACAAACTTTACCATTGGTCAGTTATAATCAATTTACTTCTGTTTCAATATTAAACAAAACAGCCAATTAAAAAATAAATAATTATAAGTACTTATTTATACTATAAATTTTATAAGAGATAATTGTAAAGGGTGAGTTATACGATGATTTGTGGAGGTATAAAATGTGAGCGTAAACTTACGCGCTCTATAACCGCAATCGCTGTTTTCATGACCCCACGTTTGTATGAGATCATCTGTCGAACTGATCGATTTTAATACAACGTTTTTCATCAATGGCGTTCCAAATTATTTAATTTTAACATCGTTGTTAATATGTAAGCCGTGACGGGTAAGCTAATTTTAGCTTCAGATGACGGTGGGAACAAATCTAGCTCCGGTAGTTAATGTATCGGAGAAGTCACATTTACAGTTTATTCCATCATCAGCCTATAACGGCCCACTGCCTGGCACAGGCCCTTCGGGGAGATTGGGCCGTAAGCCCACGAAAAAGTGTCGAATGACTTACCCAGATAGTCTTGGATGAGGAGAATCAGGAGTCAGGAACAACCAAGGATTAAAATAAATAAAAAACTTAATACATAAATATCTACTGAAAATCACACAGCGCGTTGTAGCCTCAAACTAAGTATTCAATAAGCCTGATAAGTGGATACTAAATAACTGGTAAACATACTTATATACCTTTTTTTTAAAAATATATATCATTCAAAACAACACCCAGATCCATACAAACAGACATGTTCATGCACACAAATGCTTAAACTGCCAGGGGACTGAACCTAGAACCCTTGGTGTAGTAGCTTCACCATCACCATATTATGGGTGCTCAATCTTGTTAAAAAAAATAAAGCAAATTTCGTTTCAGCCTGGATCCTGTCGAGAGGATTTGGAGAGGAAAATCCGCAAGATCGAGCACGACGCAAGACTGGCAGCCAGCTTCAGCGGTGTTCACCACCACAAGTTCTTTCTGGGCCACATGGTGGTGTTCAGGATGCATCTTAAAAAGGTACATATATCGTCTTCTTCTTGGCCTCATCATCAGCTCATTAAACACAAGCCTATCCGTACCCCCGTGCACTTTTTGGCTTATCGATAGCAAATACAATTTGGTTTTCAAAATGTTGAGGCTCAAAAGCTAGTGAATAAAGACTTTTGATTTGATTTTGAAGAGAATATCGAGTCTATCACCTGGTACGATAAACCATTATCAACAGCCTATCACATTCCACTGCAGGATATATGCTTATTCGCACAGGTTGAGGGTTTTCCTACATATCTGAAGAACTTAGATAGGTAATGAAATTAACTACCTACCATATATTCTAAGCTGAATATTGAGTCAATCGCTTGATACTAGGTGGTAAACTCGATACTGAGTCGTCTTGGTTAGTACCTACGCTGTGCCAGATATCGCCTTTTTTTTCGAACTGACTACTGCTGTTGGCCGCAGATGGCCTTTACAGCTTCACCGGGCAAGTGGCGAGCGCAGATGGCTCTCAGCCTTAGTATTTACACAACGAGCCTAAGGGCGTCCCCGAACGGGACTCGAACCTCGGCTTAGGGCGTTGCGGGGGGGGGGGGGGCTTGGTAGCCTAACATATGTTTGGGGAGAAAAGCGGCCGGCACATGCCGGTTACGCGAATAGGGACTGTGCGAACCTACAGGGACACGCGACGATGGCCCCCGCCGGCGGGAGCGGAATCTCGGTTGTCGATTTGTGGAGTGTAATCTTAGTGTTTTAGCTATTTCGGCCGCCGATGCGGCGGCGACCGTGGTAGGATCGTCCGGAAAGTCGTGAAGGGAGTGTTATGCACTTCTGTGTTTCGGGGTGATGGCACTGAAGCTAGATAAATTACCGGGTATTAGAGACCTAACATCTGTTGTCTCGGGTGACGGGCGCAGTGCGGCACGACGGAGACTAATAACTGTTTACATATTAAAATGTTTTTTGAAATTATACTTAACTATTTCCATTCCAGGGAGATGAGATTTTGAAAAAATGCGACAACATCATTAAGAAATGCGGTATATCTTGCGAGGTGAGTGTTTTTATGAGTTTCATATGTGTCATCATCATCAGCTCATTAAACGTCCCCACCGAGGGGCACGAGCCTACCCGTATAGGGTGATTAGGCCTTAGTCGTCCACGCGGCCCAGTGCGGATTGGACGACTTCACACACAACCTTCGAATCTCTTCGCAGGCGTGCATGAAGGTTTCCTCACGATGTTTTCCTTCACCGTAAGAGCGTTGGATAACGTACATCTATTTTCGAAAATTCGAAAATACATTGGTACGTGTCGGGATTTGGACCTCAGCCCTCCCGGTAGGAAGGCGACAGTCCACACCACTGAGCCACCGACGCTCTTTTCACCGACGCTTTTTTTTAACGACGTTGCCCTGATACGAGAAACGTTAACGTACATTAATTAATTCATAAGTGTATACGTATATAATAAATATTAGATATATAGTGCATAACAAGAAAAGGTTCATGGCATTAACATAACCTTTGTATTCTTTTGGGAAGAGTCCTAACAGAAAATACTCGTGCATATTTTTGTCCTCTATTCGTTCGATCGAAACCGAGATGTAACAGTTATGATTAGATTTACTTACCCACGTGACGAATGAAAATGACGGCCAAAAGAAACAAACTCGTATTTAAAATATACATTGATAATAAATCATCATTTCTGAATTAAATGTTTAGTTTATTAATCTTTTGATACATTTATAAAGGACAGGGAATATTTTTGAATATTCCTGACAAAACTCCTATTTGTAATATGTCATCAATAAGTATCAATTTAGTAAATATCATCATCATCATTATCAGCCCATAACGGCCTATATCAGGGCAACCCATTAACACTGTTTCAAGATTTCCAAACTGTCCAAAGCAGACGTCTGCCCGAAAGCAGTTCTTCCCAAAAGAAATATTCTCTTGAGTATACCTCAAAATATTCATAATTCGGTATTCTCCACCATTCGCAATAAAATACCAAGCCTTATTTTCATAAAAGAGCTCTTTATTTTACATGTCTGTTTGTTTAATTGCAATATTGTATTTTTAAATACACTGAAACCAATAAATATAAGGTCAATTGATGTTAGTGAGCAATGACGTCACGTTTCAATAATCTCATACAAAATATATGGAAACGTTTCTTTTTGACAGTTCATAAAAAGTGCTTCAACGATTAGTGGTGTCAAATACCTAATTATACCCTTTTTCAGACTACACCACGCGTTCGACGGTGGCGCCGCCACGCGGCTGAAGAGTTGCACAGAGTTCGAGATGACATCCAACACTCTAGAAGAGCGTATCGTGACATACTTACACACGCACACAGACACCTGGTGCATTTGCGGAAGAGGTCTGACAGAAGAGCCATTGAGGCAACTCAAGAGTTCTTAAAATGCTTGTAAAACCTTAACCTCTTTAACCTATTGATGCTAGAAATCCAGGCATAATAGGAAATATATCGAAAACTGGCGCCTTAAAGCATTGTTGGCAGTCAAAGGGTTAATATTGAGACGTATGTGTGATTATAGCTTATCACCAAAGATGTCGTGTGGTGAAATGTGATTTATGTAGAATTTTCTACATATAACCCAATATGACGCTTCTTCAACCTATCGCAGTCCACTGCTGGACATAGGTCTCCTTTTGCGCCAGATATCCCGGTCCTCCTCTTTTCTTATCCAGCCTCCGCCAGCGACCTTTCGTCGGTTCATCGGCACGGTTCATTATAGAGACTTCCTTATCCTATGAACAAATTGCTTGCTAACTTAATTATATCTGGTAAACAATCCATTGTATTAGATCGAAAAACTAATATTAGTAATGCGAAGACTTTTGAACGACGTTGCCCTGATACGAGAAACGTTAACGTACATTAATTAATTATAATAAATAATTAATCAGTTTACATTAATTAATTATAATAAATTAATTAGTCGATACAATTGATAACTTTGCACTGAAGAAAAATATACTTTTTAAGTATTATATTAAATTATTAATAAAATTATTTAAATTGAAATGGTCTGTAGTGCGCCCTGATATTATTAATTAGGTTTTTTTATTTTAGATAATTCAAAAAAATGTGATTAGCATGTGAGATGCCAAATTGAGATTTAAAAATGCAAACTAGACATTTATTAATTTATCGTTAGCTCTAAAATTTGTTTAGGTTATGAATGTTATGTTTGCGTAAATATTTTATAGATCGTTGACCCATTCAATCTATACTAATATATAAAGCTGAAGAGTTTGTTTGTTTGTTTGAACGCGCTAACCTCAGGAACTACTGGTTCGATTTGAAAAATTCTTTCAGTGTTAGATAGCTTATTTATCGAGGAAGGCTATAGGCTATATATGTATCACGCTACGAGTAATAGAAGCGGAGCAGCAATGAAGAATGTTTCAAAATCGGGGGTATTTTTTCATACTTGGAGCTTCCGCTGCGTACGCTGAGTAAACGGTTAAAGTTTCACAAAAGTCATGTATGAGAGTATTGTTCTCCTTTTAAAGGTCTACAAAAAAGTCCGCGAGAGCATATGTCTATCTTTTAAGGTTAGCTCACTATAACATATTTTTTGCTAAAAAATATTCCGAAATTGACCCCGAAACCTTTAAAGTTGGAGGGAGGGGAAATCCTATGTATAGTGATAAATGTAAGTACCGTGTTATCCCGAATTTAATGCGAGCGAAGCCGCGGGCAAAAGCTATGATATAAAATTATTGATATAATTAACACATGAAAACCTATAGGTAGATTTATTTCCCACAGTAATATGAGCCTTATTTACTGATATCATAATAGAGTTCAGAACCAATGATTTTTTTATGTCACAAAGTAAACAGGACGGTCAGGACTCTAACCTGATTGTAGGCGATACGATTCCTGACCATGACAAGGCGGCATTGAAGAAGACCAACAACTGATAGACAGTTATTATTCTCCATTAGTTTGAACGATTTCTGGTGTGTAGTTTTTTTTATACTTCATAAACGGTGAACCATTATTTTTTTATATTAAAGCTTTAGTAGGTGCCTAAGTAAATACAAATAATTTCATTTTATATTACTTGCTGCTGCGGAACCCTCCACGTGCGAGTTCGACTCGCGCTTGGCCAATTTTTGTGTCTTGATTATGCATCAAAATTTTAAATCCAAGTTTTCATAGTCAAGTGTAGCGGATATTTATATATTTATCTTTATAATAATGCATGACCCAATAAATAGATAATAATAAAAGTTTTAAAATGATATTGACTTCTCTTAAAGCAAAGCAAAACGTTTAATTAAATTTTAATTTTAATTATAATATAATAGAAATTATATTAAAGCTTAAAAACACTTAATTATAATGTGACGTACACTAAAATTAATGTAATTCATGTTTGAAATAACGCTTGAAGATGAAGATTGCTTTTGTCTTAGGATGTTTTCTTTTATTATTTTTGTATTGTACAAAATTTACTTCGATGCACTGTGATAATGCGGTCTGGTTCTGTTACTGTTCAAATTGATATGTTCACTTGTTTTGAAAAGAACTAAAACGCTTATTGTTTCATATCAAGATTATCTACTTATCGAATATTGGATTTTTTAAATTAATAAAAAAAGGTAATCAAAAGTAAGTCAGTTGGTGATGAAACATAATGCCAACATATTCTCGAAATACAATATAAAATAAGTACCTATACGGAAATAAGTCGTTTAACAGATCCAAGAAGTTGCTCACTGGACTGTTAGTAAGACACATTCGCGATTTTGTTTCGATTGAAAATAATGCCAGGAGAACTTCCAAAACTTAACTTAAAAAATTGATTCAGTCTGTAACATCTATAATTGAGTAAACAGAACCAGGCTGTGCTAATATTAAAATAAATGCGTAAATATTAGCATAGTTCAATTGAATTGTTGTATTAATTATTTTTGTACGGCGTAACAGTACCTTATCATGTAGAATTGTTGATAATATTATAATGCGAAAGATATTTTTGTAATAAAATATAACATAAATAAATGTGTCTTTATTTAACTAATTTTTATAATTACTTATTTTCACTTGGTCGCTAACTTTGCGATTTTTAGGGTTCCGTACCTCAAAAGGAAAAAAACGGAACCCTTATAGGATCACTTTGTTGTCCGTCTGTCCGTCCGTCCGTCTGTCAAGACCCTTTTTCTCAGGAACGCGTGGAGGTATGAAGCTGAAATTTATATCAATTACTCAGGTCTACTGTCCCTTGAAGCTGTGAAAAAATCAAACTTCTAAGCCAACGCAATCAAAAGATACAGCCGTTTATGCCGCAAATTTTCGACACTTGCAAGGGAATCAAAACCTACAGGGTGCTTCCCGTGAACTCAGAATCTTGAAATTTGGTACGAAGCAACGTCTTATAGCATAGATAAAGGAAAAATTACGAAAACCATAAATTTTTAGTTACATCACATAATATATATTTTTTTAATAATTTTAAACTTACTACCCATTTCCTCATAAACGCGTAGAGGTATTAAATTGAAATTCATACCAAATACTCAAGTCTATAATACCTTTAAGCTGTAACAAAATCAAACTTCTATGTCAACGCAATCAAAAGAAACAGCAATTTAAGCTGCATATTTTGAAACTCGCAAGGGAATCAAAACCTAAAGGGTACTTCCAGTCGACCTAGAATCTTGAAATTTGGCATGAAGCAACGTTTTATAGCACACATAAAGGAAAAATTCCGAAATTAAACGATAAAGAGATCTTTGTCTTAAATTTATGCTCCTCCATCTTTCCCCATTGTAATGTTATGAATTTCATTTTGCAATAAAAATACCATAGTTATGACTCGATTGTCGTAATGAACGAACTTTGTAAACCTTGCAGGTTTGTACGGAACCCTCGGTGCGCGAGTCCGACTCGCACTTGGCCGGTTTTGAAAATGAAACTCAACGTGCAATGGAAACGGCTTTTTTTATGTTCCAAAGTGGTACAGGACGGTCACGACGCTCACCTGGTAATACGCCTGACCACGACAGAGTGGTATTCATTGAGTGGTCTGCAACTGATAGACAGTTATTATTCTCCATCAATGCCACACTGCGCCCGTCACCCCTAGATCCTTATATCTCTATCTCTAAAACAACAACTACACAGCCAATAAGTATGGCCTACATAGGCTATGTGGTCGCTCCAAAACGTCAAATAAGTAGCAAAACTCCAATTCAGAATAACTACAAACAACTGAGACACAATAATTTGTGCTTGACATAACTGGCGTTCGTTTTGAGTTGATATAACTATCATATTTAACCCAATACGATACATGCACAGACATCCGAATATACAATTAGACTGGACAAGCCGCCAAGTTTATTGGCAGTCCCAGTGTCGCAATTTCTTTTCGGTTCTTACCTGTGAAAAGTTATTATATTTCTTGGTAAATTTACTGATTCATTGCGATGATGGCATGTTACAATTGCACAGGATGGCATTTTGGAAAAAAAACGGTAATTTCTAATATTCATGCGTCTTGACTCGTTTCACAGAGCGTAAACTGGCAGCCAGTGTATGCTCGTTGAGCTTACATTTGTCGCACTTTAAACGCGGCTTGCCCCATCTCCTGTATTGGGAAATCTGTGGATACATGTATTGAGATGTTTGTGATAACTATATATTTTAATGTTATGTTTTGAGTTATAGTTAAAGAGATATAACTGGTTTTACTTTGTTTTATATTTAAGTTTTATAAATTTAAAGAATTGGAACGCGTATAGCGTTCGACGAAAGATTGTATGGAGAACGAGGGAGTAATTGACAGATATTTTTTAATCTATGGTAATGTATTAGCATTGAATATTATTATTAAAAATTGACACAGACAAAAAAGGTAAAAAATTAGCCTTCAATGTCCTAACGAAACTGGGGTTCACAAAATGATTATCACTGCAGTCTTCCCGCGGGATTCAAACCCACGTCCCCAGGATTCCGCAGCGATCCAAACTAAGACTGAGCGTTGAACTTTGATACAATTGTTTACATTAAATACGTTTTATGTCTTCCTAGCAAATTGTATGAGTAATTCTAACCTAGATAACCTAGGGCTTGTGTATACTTATCTAGATTCAGGTCGTGCAGTTATCTAGTAATCTTTTTGCTCTTGAATGGTAAAGTGTTTGTATTTGTTGCTGATTTGTATTTGGAAAGTATTTGTGAAAGAAAGTTAAATATGCAGTCTGGTTGCTTACAGACGCTTTTTGTGATAAGTGTGCTCTTCTGGAATATATACGCTGAGGTACGTACTTTAAGTTTATTTTGTTATTATTTTCTATTTATTATGGACAACCAACAAATCTTACACTAATTTAATCTATAATTATTAGAGGTCAACATTCAATCAGATAGATCAATTGATATACTTTTGAGCGTCGATGGCTCAATGGTGTGGACTGTTGCCTTCCGACCGAGAGAGCGCAGGTTCAAATCCCGCCACGTACCAATGTGTTTTCGAATTTTCGAAATTGTATATACGTTATCTGACGCTCTTACGGCGAAGGAAATTGTTAGTAAACCTGCGCGCAAAGAGATTCAAAGGTTGTGCGTGAAGTCTTACAACCCGCACTGGGCCCGTGTGGACAACTAACTTTAGACGTGGCATGTCTTTACTAACAATATATTTATTTTGCATTCTAATTATTCTGTTAATATAACTGTGCTTATAAACGTTTTGGATCAATTCTGTTAGTTTGTAAGGCAATGTATTCAATAAATAAATAAATAAACTAAGGCCTAATCACCGTATACGGGTAGGCTCGTGCCCCTCGATGGGGACGTGATTATGAAGATGACGACTGGCAGAACGTTTGCGATAGACATACCTATTTTATGAAATTTACAAGATAATGACGTCAGGGTGTTGGATTAACTGACGAGCTTTGAGAACGGTTTGCATTTTAAAAGTAAAGAAATCGATATGTTGATAATGATAACAATAGCTTAACAATAGTTTAACCCTTTATCCGCCAAAGATGCCTTAAGGCGCCAGACCCAATAAATTTTCTATTAGTCAGAATACCCGGCGTTCAATGGGTTAAGAATGGTTCCGGGTTCGATCCCCGGGCAGAACAAACATTTTTGTGCATGGACATGTCTGTTTATTGGGTCTGGGTGTTTCCTGTGTATAATATGTATGTTATTACAAAAAAATGTATATAAGTATGTTTATGCGTTGTTAAGTACCAATAATACAGGCTTCACGCTTAACTTGGGGCTAGGTGGCGCTGTGTGAATGTCAGTGGATATTTATTCATTTATTCTACACCAAGACCACATAGCAGTTTGTATATACATAAAAAAATACCCTTTTTACCTCAAATCACAGCTATCATCAGAAGAAGTATCAAGCTTACTGCGCATTTACACGACCAACATCAACGCATCACTGATTATCAGCAAGGAGAACAAACAGCTGATCAGGTCTTGGACGGAGGATCACCAGCTCAAGCAGGTCGATGTGTCCACCAAGTACAGGGTCCAGATGAACAGGCATAAAGACCATAACTTTGGTACTGCCCATGTGAATGTTAAGGTAACAGTTGTTTTATTAATAACTAGCTTTTGCGTGGGACTTCATCCACGTGAAATAGTTACTTTGGCCTTACGATCTCTTAAATCCGCTACTTCGTTTATATAGGTGAGTCAAAACTGCGATATCTCATAAGACATTTTGTTTAGCAAAAATACTTGTGATAAATAAAGTATTTATTTGGTTAAGTATTAATATCATATTTATGAAAACACCTCCGCAAATGACGCATTTTTTTAGAATGTTTTTTTTTTCAAAAAATATGTTATTGTGTGGTAACTTTAAAAGATAGACATATGCTGTTGCGGACTTTTTTGTAGACCTTTAAAAGGGCAACAATACTCTCATACATTACTTTTGCGAAACTTTAACCGTTTACGCAGCATACGCAACAGAAGCTCCAAGTATGAAAAATTCCCCCCGATTTTGAAACATTCTTCATTGCTGCTCCGCTTCTTTTGCTCGTAGCGGGATGATATATAGCCTATAGCCTTCCTCGATAAATAAGCTATCTAACACTGAAAGAATTTTTCAAGTCGAAACAGTAGTTCCTGAGATTAGCGCGTTCAAACAAACATACAAACAAACAAACTCTTCAGCTTTATAATATTAGTATAGATAATAATAAATTATTTGCAAGAATATGGTAACACATTTGATGTTAAATTTAGTACAATCCCAACATATTCAGTCGAAAATTCGACGTGCAAAAGTTTTGTTCGTAAAATTTAATGTACACAATAATTTTCACAAAAAATTGTAAATTTTATGAACATTTTAATATACCCATTTTAAATACAAAATGTCACAAAGCGTTACATAAAATATTTATTAAACTATAAATCTATCAGTCATTACAACAATTTAAAAGAAATGTCGAAATTAAATATTATTGTATAAATTTGTGAGCGTCGGTGACTCAGTGGTGTGGACTGTCGCCTTCCTACCGGGAGGGCTGTGGTTCAAATCCCGACACGTACCAATGTATTTTAGAATTTTCGAAAATATATGTACGTTATCCGACGCTCATACGGTGAAGGAAAACATCGTGAGGAAACCTTCATGCACGCCTGCGAAGAGTTTCGAAGGTTGTGTGTGAAGTCGTCCAATCCGCACTGAGCCTGCGTGGACGACTAAGGCCTAATCACCCTATACGGGTAGACTCGTGCCCCTCAGTGGGGACGTTTAATGAGCTGATGATGTTTAAATTATTTTAAGTCTTTAAAAAAATTGTCAATTGTATAGTACATTAAAATTTATCAATAAGAAACTACACTACACACACTACACTTCTGGGTTCCGGGTTCGATCCCCAGGCAGTACAAACATTCGTGTGCATGAACATATCTGTTTGTAATGGTCTCAGTGTTTTCTATGTTTAATCTGTATGTATTAACAAAAAAGTATATAAGTACGTTTATCCGTTGTTTAGTACCCATAACACAGGCTTCACGCTCAACTTGGAGCTAGATGGCGCTGTGTGGATGTCAGTGATTTTTTTATTTGTTAATTAAAGGAGAACTCGGACGATGAGTTAATGACAGATAATAAATAGTATATATTATTTAATCTGTGATAATAATAACTTTCCAGTGGGCGCGATGCGTGGACTTCTATGATGACGACATAACAAAACAAGAGTTTTTATATTATACAGACGAGAGTGATTGCCTTAAAACTAGCAACAATGACGCAAAGGAGAAACGTAAAGCTATTGATCAAGTCGAAAGAGAAGTAAGTCTTTAATTGTAACTGAGGGTCTAACCCTATTCCCCGTTTCTCTATTTCTTTGTTTCTTCTTGAGATAAGTCTGTTCCTACCTATTGGTTTGGGTGTTCCTATGTTTTATTTACAAAAATAATCAAGCGTCAGTGGCTCATTGGACTGTTGCATTCCGATCTGGAAGGTTTGGCTCGAATCCCACCAACACACGTACCAATCATCATCAGCTCATTATACGTCCCCACCGAGGGGCACGAGTCTACCCGTGGCGGGTGTATAGCCTTAGTCGTCCACGCGCACCCAGTGCCGGTTGGCCGACACGTACCAGTGTGTTTTCGAATTTTTGAAATTATATGTACGTTTATCCGACGCTCTTACGGTGAAGGAAAATATCGTGAGGAAACGTGCGCACGCCTACGATGTGATTCAAAGGTTGTGCGTGAAGTCGACCTATCAATGAACAACCTACTCGTATACAGGTAGGCTCGTGTTCGGTGGGGACGTATAATGAGCTGAGATGATGCATAAAATAATTTCTCTCGCTGTCTTAAACCTATCGCACTCCACTGCTGGATATAGGTCTCCCTCATTTTGCGCCAGATATCCCGCTTCTCCGTTTTCCTCACCCAATCTTCACCAGCGACCTTGCGCAAATCGTCGGTCAATCGACCCAATAATAAAATAATAATTAAAGATTAAACAATCGTATTCAATATGTTATAGTGGACTCTTTTGCTTGATAACTATACCAAGCAAAAGAGTCTTACAAAAATGAATGTAAATTGCTTATTGTTTTAATTATTTCAGATCAAAAACTGGCGTAAAAGTTACAAGTATTTAACAAATCTGTGTGCAGCGCATCACCGAAATGACAACGCGGCTGCGGACGCCTGTTTAGTTGACTATGTAAGTTTTTTTTGTATTTTTACGACACTAAAACCTTTTCGCACTATCTCCACTGCTGGGGACGCTGTGAGGGACGTGTGACACTAGAACGTTTGCGTCAAAAGTTAGCAACTGTATAGTGGTTATACTAAAATGCCGTTATCTATGAAAGTTTTGGTTTTTAAAGCGCGAATGTACAAAAGCGTAAATACAATACAATGAATACGAAGAGTAAGGTGTGTTGAAAGAACGTCGGTAGATTAAGGTTTAATTTTCAGATAGAAAGAGACAACTACAACGTCGTGCTGGAGAGGCTGATGCTGCTAAAACTGCAAGCTATGGAAGAGTGCTATATCCACCTGACTTCTTCATTAGACACATTAAATGATTGTCTCCAAACTGCGCTGTCAAATTACCTGGACAGAGTCAGGTCTTTGATGTTGACTTTGAATAAATGCTACACGTAACTTTTCTCTTTACTTTGTTGGGCCTGATCAATGATATTCTGTATATACAAATAAAGGTAGATACGCCACCCGTGCCTAAAAACGAACCGCCGAAGAGAGTACAGTTTGTAGTCTTTTGTTTAGTTAAATGTACGCTCATTTGAAATATGTGTACGTGTGCTGTCAGCCTGTCACTGCATTCGGAACACTTTTTTCGATTGTTTTGTGGGCATATCACGAATCTATACTTTTTTACATCATTGGTCCTGTTTAACAATATACAAGTTAATAAAAGACCCACAAATACGAGCAAAACCAGGGTGTTGGCGGTCTTGGAATACGACCCAATCTCTCTATGTGGCCATGCTGTATGACACAGCCCGTGTTCTATAGGTTATAAGCTGGTATAAAAATCATAAATATATTTAAGCTTTTTTAAGGATTCATGGATTTATATAAATAAAATGAATTTTATTTTAAAATCATCTGTATATTTTCAATTTTAAATAATACTTTTAGGTATAAAATTCAGCGGTATTTACAAATTATTGTCTATTAAACTAACTACTTATTATATCTATATCAAAAAGCTGTTCAGATTTATCTTAAAATATAAAATGATTAAGAAAGTCTTTAAAAGTTGGCCCCTTATGAGTTAAATACAATTTATATATAATATCTTACAGTGTAAGTAAAAATACAATTTGTACAATAATTGTAAAAATTACAAATATGGCAATAAAAATGGTAGAAACATTTTACAGAGATTAATTGTGTAATATATATTAAATGGAATTCCATTTTAAGTCTTTCTTTAATTCAAAATCTTTTAATACGTTAACCAACTTCTTATAATAAATTCAGTGCCTACAACTCACCAGTTATTATTCCAAATGAGTTATATTTTCAATTTCGATCGTGATGCTTAATAGATGATGCTATGAGTTATTAACATATAACTATCACGAATTTCAGTCATGATCCCTTGAATTAACTCTGAAATATTCTTTAACATATAGTATTTTAATTAAGTTTCAGTTATAAACGAAAAATAATGGAATGTAAAATCTTAAAAAATAAAATATATACAAATGTATTTATTTATTTAAAATACAAATGTTAATCTAGAACTAAACGGACGTTGTCAAAATAATTGTTAAAATGGTAACGTTTTTTTGTGATCAAATATGTCCGTCTTTTATAAAAAAAATCCATAAATAATAATACATTGATATCGTGCATTTAATAAAACTAAAATTAAAAGAAAGTGACTAATTACAAATATTATATCCTTTTAAAATTTGTATTAAATTAAATTGTTAAATTATGTATGTTTAAAAGCAGTATAGGAGTTTTACTGTAAGTATTATTTAATCTTTTGACTATAATTTAAATTATTACTAATAAATTGAACTGTATATGAAATAATTGTTTGAGATATCACAACGCGGTCACAAAAATACATAATAAATATCAAAGTTCATACTTGGACCGTAATATCTATTTATTTTTTACTGTTTCTACAACACTTTCCAAATTTACAGAGACATTAGTGCTTACGTCGAATTAAAATATCGATCCTTGACTCGAATGTAATATTCGAAGTGGTTGTATCCGTTCGAAAACTGCATAATTTCACAATGCAAATTAAAAGTATCATATCCACACACAATCTTTTTTAAGAGTTAAATATTTCACACTTTCACAAAATGCACATATAATCCTTATATTTAAAATACATGTCTTTGTTAACCTTGTAAAAGTTGCCACAAAAGTGTCCGCCATTTTAGTTTAACTGTCAATAATGACGAATTTATTGATCAGCTAACTTCACACCAGTACTCAGCTACAGTCTGCATTAGTGTTTAGTGTAAACACTATAGCTGAGCCAAGCCTGCCGATGGCCTCGGAGGAGGTTCTGGGGTATCCGGTGATGGAGGCTTGAATGTGCTGCCCTGAAAATGATTAATCATGTATGAATTTAGTATTTAAAACCATTAGGCATTAACATATGAGAAACCCATCTGATGTAATAGTTGAGTCATCGGCTTTTACACCAAAGGTTCCGGGTTCGATCCCCGGGCAGTACAAACTTTTGTACGCAAGAACATGTCTGTTTGTAGAGGTCTCGATATTTTCTATGTATAATATGTATGTATTAACAAAAAAAGTATTAGTATGTTTATCCGTTGTTTAGTACTCCTATTGCAAACTAAATGCTTAGTTTGGCACTAGATGGCGCCGTGTGAATGTCAGTGGATATTTATTTTTATTCAAAAACCCCTTTTACGTACCTGAAACCCAAGAGCAGCTTCAAGCGGCGTCGGAGAATCCCCGCCCAAAGTAGCGTAGTCTCCGAAACGTTCCGCCGTACGCGTTTGTATTGTCGCGTACGTGTTGTCACCCTGGCGGGAAAACGGGGTTTTGTCAAGTAATACAATCAAATTGTATTTAGTAACAACTAAGTAAAAGTCAGTTTATGCGATAAATACCCGTTAGGATATTGCAAGCTGAATCACCTGATTGTCCGAAAAGTAAGATGATTTCGTGTTTCGGAGGGCCGTCGGTTCCCGCTACAATCTTAGGATGATTTTTTTTATCATCTATAGGCATATATTTGACCGCCATATCACCTGATGGTATGTGATGATGCGGCCGAGGATGGATCATGCCTGCCTAGAAACAGCTTATTCACTCTTGCCAGGAAGACGGCCAGGTTGTAATGATCGGCTAACACATGTTAATCGTTAAGTCGCATTGGATCCGCGGTGGGTCACGACCCAATCTCCCCATAGTTAATAAGTAAGGCCTGTGTCCTGCAGTGGGACGTTATAGGCCGATAACGAGTTGTTAACATACACCAACCTGCATGGGTCCCCGTTTGGTTACAGCCCAATCTTTCCATGATTATACTGTATGCCTGATTATAGGATGATGATGTCTCGAACCAGTTTACCTGAGGTGGTTCGGCGACCTGTTCATTCTGGTCTCCGAACACGTTCATGGTGAGCTCCTGCTCCTCATAAGGTCTGAGCTTCGTCTCCAGCCACAAAGGGTTCTCCGTGGTGCTCAACTCTTCCAGGATACGCCGTCGAGCGAGGCTGTCCCCTTTGCTTGATTGGAGTGATGGTGGAGGTATTACCCTGAAAAAATATTAAATATATACTGATGTTCATACAGCGCCATCTAGCCCAAAACTAAGCATTAGCCTGTAATGGGCATAAACGCTCTTACGATGAAGGAAACATCGTAAGGAAGCCTGCGCACGCCTGCGAAGAGATTCAAAGGTTGTGCGTGAAGTCGTCCAACCTGCACTGGGCCCGCGTGGACGACTAAGGCCTAATCACCCTATACGGGTAGGCTCGTGGCCCTCGGTTGGGACGTTTAATGAGCTGATGATAATGATGATAGTAATAAACATACTTAAATACTTTTTTGTAAATACATACCTACATTATATACATAGAAACACCCAGATCATTCTCCAGCGGCCATCGGTTCTACTCACAGATTTCCCAATACAGGAGATGGGGCAAGCCGCGTTAAAAAGTGCGACAAATGTATGCTCAACGAGCATACACTGGCTATAGTTTACGCTCCGTGAGACGAATGAAGACGCACGAATTTTAGAAGAAATTACCGTTTTTTTTCCAAAATGCCATTCTGTGCAATTGTAACATGCCATCATCGCAGTGAATCAGTAAAATTTACCAAGAAATATAATATCTTTTCACAGGTAAGAATTGAAAAGTAATTGCGACACTGGGACTGTCTATAAACTTGGCGGCTTGTCCAGTCTAATTGTTATTCGGATGTCTGTGGTTCTACTATATACGTGACCAGCCCACTGCCACTTCCACTTGTCGATCCGGCGGGTTATGTTTGTAACTTTAGTTCCCTTATCCCTAAGAGAGACCCTGAGCATAGCTCGATATATATTTATTTTCTATCATTATCTATACTTACCAATGTTTGAGACAAGCACAAACTACGATGAAGGTGACTATGCCGGTGAATAAAACAATCAGTAATGCAATAAGAGCTGCCAGCGCTGGATCAAAGCTGTCAGGCGCTGAAAAAGAAGTTACGAAGGCCGTGTATTTTGATCATGTTTTTAAAGATACTTTTACGTTTATATAACATTTCAAGAGCGTCGGTGGCTCAATGGTGTGGACTGTCGCCTTCCTACCGGGAGGGCTGAGGTTCAAATCCCGATACGTACCAATGTGTTTTCGAATTTTCGAAGATATATGTACGTTATCCGACGCTCTTACGGTGAAGGAAAACATCGTGAGGAAACTTTCATGCACGCCTGCGAAGAGATTCAAAGGTTGTGCGTGACGTCGTCCAACCCGCACTGGGCCCGCGTGGACGACTAAGGCCTAATCACCCTATACGGGTAGGCTCGTGCCCTCGGTGGGGACGTTTAATGAGCTGATGATGATGAACATTTCAGTTCAATCGGTTGTAAATATCTGGTAAAAATTTCTCCCGAAGAACCATACGTATTATTTATTGCAATTTAAATAAAAGCTTTTAAAATCCAATTCAGTGAAATCCAACCCAAACTAATGGTCTGAGAACCGGCCGTCTAAAAGTGCTATGGATCAGACACATGCAAAGATCGACAAGCTCCATTCATTCACGAACGTGAGTCGACCACAATGAAAGGACGTTCTTACATTGTGGTCGACTCACGTCGTCACTGTCGTTGACCTTTGCAAAACTCAATTCTATTTTTTATTATTATTTTACCGTTATTTTTTTATGTAGGAACCGGAAGTAACGTCATCATTTTGCATGCGGGCAAAATCAGGCATTTTCAGGGGTCGATCTTTAGTTCTATGGTTTCTCAAACTATAATTTATTCAAGTTTATTCAAAAATATTTTCATGTATCTGATCCATAGGACTTTTATACGGCCGACCCTCCGACTATAAGTTGGTGCAGGGAAAACTCAAACGAACTTTTAAAAACACTTTGAGTTTTGATTTATAAACTAATATTACAAAGTTTTTAATATTCTTGTTAAATGTCAAGTAACATTTTATGAATGTCACATCAGTTAGGTCAATTATAGAGAAATTTACACAATCTTCTTACCTTTAGAGGTCGCACTAGCAGCGATGAGAGTCTCAACTCCAAACTCCTGGTAAATGTCTTTAAGATCATCAAACTTGGAGTCAATGGTTTCTAGGACTTTTTCCACAGGCAACACTTGGTAAGAGGCAGGGTCTACCGCGAGCAAGTGGATTTCACACCTGAAAGTTACAATTTCAATATCTTATTATTTTTTATACTAGCTGACTAAATCTGACTGCTGAAATCTGGCAGGGTAGTGCTAGTGGAAGGTGATTGCCGGTAGTGTTATTAATTTCCACCAACACTGGCAGGCAAGTGGATTTCCACCAACACTGGCAGGCAAGTGGATTTCCACCAACACTGGCAGGCAAGTGGATTTCCACCAACACTGGCAGGCAAGTGGATTTCCACCAACACTGGCAGGCAAGTGGATTTCACACCTGAAAGTTACAGTTTTAATATCATATTATTTATAATAACCAACCTGGCAACTCCGTGGAGTTAGCATAAGAGACCTAAAATCTGGCAGGGCAGTGTTGGCGGAAGATGATGGCAGGTACTGTTATAAATTTCCACCAGCACTTGCAGAGGCAGTGTCACAAATTAAAAGGGTCGGTCAGTCCGCTCACCTGGTGGTAAGTGGTACGAGTACGTCTGGACTTAACAGATGTATTAAAGAAAATTAATACCAGAAAGTAGTCATTTTATTCTGTCAACACTACCCTGCGACTGCCAGTCCAGACTACAGATGTTAGGTGTCTTATACCCGGTAATTTTACTCGCCACAGTGCCCTCATCTCGAAACACAGAAGTACAAAACTCGGATGCGATTGTCTGGTACTGCGGTGGTATCTACAACACGACTCAGTACCGAGTCTACCACCTAGTAGTTGACAATAATATTATGAAGTCTTTACTCACTCCACAACCTTATTAACAAAAGAAAACCTTATAATTAATACAGTTTAATGTAAGGAGTCTGGTGGCTGAACTAGGCTAATTAACTTAAATCATTAAGGTTTTATAACGGTAACTATAAAGGCGTCGATGGACCATTGGTATGGAGTGTTGCCTTCATACCTGGAGGGGAATAGGTTCAAACCCCGCCATGTACCATGTACATGAATTTTCAAAATGATTATGTACGTTTATCCGACGTTCTTACGTTGTAAGATAAGATAACAGAGTGAGGAAACCTGCACGCTATGAAAAGATTAAAAAGGTTGTGCGTGAATACAGCCAATCCACACTGGGCCCGCGTGGACACAGAGGTCTATACAACCTATACGGGTAGGCTCGTGCCCTTCAGTGGGTACGTATAATGAGATGATAATAAGGCCTATACACCCTTAACGGGTAGGCTCGTGCCCTTAAGTGGATACGTATAGTGAGATGATATAAGGCTAATCGATCCCTTAACGTGGGTGACATCAGCTGTAAAGCGTCCGGAATGGAGACGTCTTTGAATCCTCACGCAGAGACGAACTCGACACTAAGCGAGATAAAATTAAAGCCAGACCACCAACGGCTTGACTTTATAATAATAGCGGCGGCGTAGTCACGTACCCGAAGTGCTCAAGGAACTTTAAAGGCAAAAGTTGGCTACAGTAGCCATATGCGAGCACACGACCGCGCGGACCAGAGAGACGCTGGCGGCTGAGCCCGTGCAACAGTCACTGTAGCCGAAATCGGCTATGAAATAATAATAATAAGGCCTATCCACTCTACGGGTAGGCTCGTGCCCTTCATTGGGTACGTATAGTAAGGCCTATACACCCAGTAACTTACCAATCGTCGTACCGCCTGTCTGCCTGCACCAGAGGTAGCCTCCGGCCCGGCACCAGCACCACGTTGCCGGCATTCGCCAGGCGTTGCTGTACTCCAGTTACAGGCGCGTTGCAACTCCTCGACACCACCATTCGGATCAGTGACGACCGGTCGATTATCCATACCTGCATTTAAATAGTCATTCAATATATCTGCTTTATACATAAATATTTATTTCTTATTTTATTTGTTATTCTACTTTTTTACATATCTTTTAATGTATTATTTAGTTACCTTGAAAAATAACATTTTAATATGTAATATTTTCATGGAAGTGGACTATATGGAAATTAAATCTTTAAACATATTAAATAAAATAAATCTTTCACAATTTAATCTCAAAACACCTTCAAATAGGTACTTAAATCCATTATCTCTTTCAAATAGTTTTCATTAAATAGATACAAAGTTATCTTACAAATAAAACTACTCTTCACCAGTGCCGTCTAGCCCCAATTTAAGCAGACCTTGGTTGACGGGTACTAAAAAAATAATAAATATATTTTTTTAAAATTACTTACATAAAAAAGCACTCAGACCACTAAACGACATGTACATGCACACAAATATTTGTACTACCCGGGGATCGAATTCGGAACCCTTAGCTGCTATACCGCCGTCTTAACCATTACAAATATTTACTTACGAAGACTTGAGCTTTGGCCTGGCGATGGGGTGGTGCAGCCTCTTGAGCGATGATGTCCAGCACAAACCGATCCTGATTATACTCC
Organism: Leucinodes orbonalis; assembly: GCA_019425675.1. Taxonomy (NCBI): domain Eukaryota; kingdom Metazoa; phylum Arthropoda; class Insecta; order Lepidoptera; family Crambidae; genus Leucinodes; species Leucinodes orbonalis. The sequence continues at coordinate 96,901 of PQWD01004725.1, read as the reverse complement.
GCCATGTAGTGCGCAGTCATCAGAACACCTGATACAAGATTACATCATTTTGTAAGGAATCCATGAGCAATGAAGTTGGGGGAATTGTCTTAGAGATATTTTTATCTTCATCATCAGCTCGTTAAATGTCCCAACCGGGAGGCACAAGCCTACGCGTTAAGGCTTAGTCGTCCACGCGGGCCCAGTTCGGATTGCCCGACTTCACGCACAACCCTTGAATCTCTTCATGTCGTGCGTATTTCCTCACGATATTTTCCTGCACCGTAAGAGAGTCGGATTAACGTACTCGTACATATAATTTCGAAAATTCGAAAACTCCTTGGTACGTGGCGGGATTTGAACCTAATGAATCATCGACGCAAAAAAAATAATCCACTGATGATAAATAGCAAGCCACCAGGACCACAACCTATGTCCAGTAGTGGCCAGCGATGGGTTGAAGAGAGGGAGGGGCAGAAAGTAAGAGTGGGTAGAAAGAAAAGAGGAAGAAAGACAGAGAGGGTGGGGTAGAAAGTAAGAGAAGGTGGAAAGGAGAGAGAGGAAGAAAGACAGAGATAACAAGAACAGAAACTCAGCTATACATTGGAACTTACATAACAAGTATATTCACTTACCATCTTGGCTTATATTGAATGGTGATGGGACGACACTCCCGCTTGATTGGGATGCCCCAAATTTATACAAGTTAGAGGCAGCCACCATGTATATAAGAGTGCCATTCTCTTCCAAGTCAGGGTCTTCAGCTACCACTGATATCACTGGCTCGTTGACTCTCGCGGTGTGTTTTATACCTGAAATAGTACAGACAGATTAAAACTTAAATCATGAAACAAGAGAGCTATGCTTGGTAGGGCTGGTTCACCCGGAGTGATACCGGGTTTAAACTAAACCGACGTGAAATGATTCTTTGCATTGTGTTTTGATAATAACTAACGATACCAGAGTTACTACGACATCAAGTAAACGGTGCGGTCATTTCGCTCACTTGGTGATAAGTGATACGCCTGACCAATCTGACAATGACAGATTCAGTAGACCGCCATAACCCTGCGCCTATCTCCCGAGACGATAGTTCAGAGGTCTCTTAAGTCCGGAAGTTTTACATAATTTATTACAACGTTTTTAGTCGACGTTCCCCGTATTCGAACATAGCTTTTCGCGTCTAAATTCATTCTGCGTACTGCAATTTAATGGAATGAAATACTTGCGTGTGTTTTTCCGCCCGTGTGTCAATGTGCTATTTAGAAATAATTTTATTTATGAATACTTAACAATAGCTGAGACATAACTTGTACTTCAAATTGTAATTCAACAAAATACATTAGTGCTGTACGTATTCCGAATACAACAAATTAAAAAATAAATATATACTCAATAAAAAAAAGATTTTGTCACAATACGCCGAGCAGGACCATAAGTTCTTCTACCTACCAGCATAGTAAATCTTCTGCTGGAACTTCGGCTCGTTGTCGTTCTCGTCCAGGATCCTGATCCTGACCGCAGTCACTCCAGGGTCCTGGCCATCGGTCACGTTGTCGATAGCGTTGAGGATGGCTGCCGCGTGTTCAACTATGGGGGGTTGTTGCTCGCGTATATCGTCAGGGAATAGTCCGCTTGCTTCTCTCTGAAACGTTAATTTGTAAAGTCAATTTGAATGAAAAGAAAGACGGGAACAGGTTTTTCCTTGACCCAATAGAATAGATAAAAAATATAAAACTAAATGGCCGATTTCACGCATAACCTAGAATCTTTTCGCAGGTATGCGCATTTCTTCACGACATTTTCTTTCACCATAAGAGCGTTGAATAATATAAGTCATGCGATTTGAACGTGCGCTCTCCAGATCGGAAGGAAACAGTCCACATCTTTTCTTTGGGTACGCCGCTTTCTGCAGTGACACGTTATAGGCTGGTGATGAAGATGAGGTGTCAAATAATGATCACATTTAAAAGGTCAGGTCAGCTAGTGTATGTATATAATGTACCTCAGCATATTCAAAAACTTCAAGACGGATCATGAGAAATCCATCTCAGGGGACTTCTTAAATAATAAAAGTTAAGTTATCAATTTACTTTGTATTTTTCTTTATGATATCGCATGACTACTTCCCCTTCTGCGGCAGATATGCCGGTCCTCAGCTTTTCCTATCTAGCTTCTACCATACCCTCAATTAGTTTCACGATGTGTTGTCGAGTGTTATGCCAATGTGTGTGTGCCAAATAAATACATAATCTTAGTTTCGGTGCAATCTCTCCATGTCTATGCTGCTGTGTGGGAAGGCATGTGCCTTGGGACGTTACAAATGATGATGATAAACACTGTTACAATCACCTGTCAAAGCTGATGTTAGCTCTGATGATGCCCTGCGTCCGATCCAGCGTGAACCCGCCTTCCTGGTTTCCTTCCAGGATGTGATAGTAGACTTTTCCGTGGTCACCCGAGTCTTTGTCAGTCGCTTTAACTGTGCCTGTGGACAATTCAAGTAAAATAATAAATATTTTATTTGAGAGCGTCGGTGGCTCAGTGGTGCAGACTGTCGCCTTCCAACCGGGAGGGCTCAGGTTCAAATCCCGACACGTACCAATGTGTTTTCGAATTTTCGAAAATATATGTACGTTATCCGACGCTCTTACGGTGAAGGAAAACATCGTGAGGAAACCTTCATGTACGCCTGCGAAGAGATTCGAAGGTTGTGTGTGAAGTCGTCCGATCCGCACTGGGCCCGCGTGGACGACTAAGGCCTAATCACCCTACACGGGTAGGCTCGTGCCCCTCGGTGGGGACGTTTAATGAGCTGATGATGATGATGATGATGATAATATTTCTTCAAATATAAAACACCTCGGTACGTGGCGGGATTTGAACCTCAGCCCTCCCGGTAGGAGACAGTCCACATCATTGATCCACCGACGCTCTAAGCGATAAACCGCAACTTATCTAGAATAACACCAGCTAGGTCTCTCATATCCGGTAGTTTAACTAACTACAGTGAAGAGCATAGATAAATATCCGACTCTTACCAACAATAACACCAGCGGGCAGGTTCTCCCTGACTGCGAACTGGTACTCTGGGTGGTGGAAGCGCGGCGCGTTGTCGTCATCATCCGCCAGCACCACGGACAGCAGCCGCAGGCTCTCGAACTGAGCCGGCGTGCCGTTGTCTACGGCTGCTATCACCAGCTGTAGCAACATTCATTATCTTAGTATATCCGTTAATATTAAAAATTAATTAGTCGATAAATAACAAGAGCAAGATGTTGACCTGTGCAACCCAACAAAATTCAAACAAACTTTGAAAAATAATGATTACTTGTTTTTATAAAAACTAGAACTAAAATAATGAATAAATCAGGTTCGCGTATGAAGCTACTTTGATATTAATTAGCGCAAACAATCCGTCAAGGATGGAGCACGAATGCAGCCCGCTGTCTTGAAACCTATTCTCTCTTTATATAAATATATTAAAGTATGTCAATTTTTTACGTTTTTTGCGTCAAGGATGGAGCACGCATAAAGCACGCTGTCTAACGCAAAAACTTATTCACTCTTCATATAAATTCATACTTTAGTATGTCTAAAATCGGAGTGAAGAATAGAGGTGATTATTTTAGTAGAAATAGCTATTATTTAAGTAAAAATTTTAATTTTCGGTGGCTCAGTGGTGTGGACTGTCGCCTTCCTACCGGGAGGGCTGAGGTTCAAATCCCGATACGTACCAATGTATTTTCGAATTTTCGATAATATATGTACGTTATCCGACGCTCTTACGGTGAAGGAAAACATCGTGAGGAAACCTTCATACACGCCTGCGAAGAGATTCGAAGGTTGTGTGTGAAGTCGTCCAATCCGGGGTGGGGGTGGGCCCGCGTGGACGACTAAGGCCTAATCACCCTATACGGGTAGCTTGTGCCCCTCGGTGGGGACGTTTAATGAGCTGATGATGAAGTAAAAATAGTTGACAGAAGCGTGAAACACTTAATATTCTATTTTCGTAGCCAGGAATGGGGAACCGTGTTACCCCGAATTTAACAGGAGCAAAGCCGCGGGCAAAAGAAAAGCAATTAGTAGTAGTAGGTACATTGTTTTAAAGTATCTTCAGCGACAGCAGCGGCAAACTCCTGTCAAATGTAACTCACTTGATACTCAGATTTATGCTCGCGATCCAGAAAGGTCTTGGTCCTCAGCTCCCCCGTGTCCCGGTCTAGGCTGAACTCCTGAGTCTCGCCCACGTTCTGGTTGTCCACTTTAGGTAGTAGGACACGCGGCCGTTCTCGCCGGTGTCTTCGTCGGTTGCTTTGACCGTGGTTATCAGGTAATCTGCTTGAGCAGCGTTCTGTTATGGTAAGAAGAACGTATATTAATAGCATGATATAAAACATAGAAGGAAGGAGAAAACAGAGAGGAAAATGATTTAATATTAACTCAAATCGAAGTCACTCAACGGCAATGAAACGAGCTGTGGCCTGGATGTAAGTTAACTTAAGTCACAGAGTTCTACTAGATTGCAGATTAGTTATGAAGTGTAATTATATAACAGTTGGAAACCAATAATCGGGCAGGCCTTGTTAAAGGGATGAATAAAATATATTTACGACCTAAATCAGATTCGATTCGTTGTTTTCATCATTAGCTCATTAAGTGTCCCCACCGAGGGGCACGAGCCTATCCGTGGCGGGTGTATAGTCCTTCGTCAGCCCAGTGCGGATTGGCCGACTTCACGCGCAAACTTTGAATTTCTTCGCAGGCGTGCGCAGGTTTCCTCACGATGTTTTCCTTCACCGAAAGAGCGTCGGATAACGTACATATAATTTCGAAAACACATTGGTACGTTGCTGGATTTGAACCTTTGCCCTCCTGATTGGAAGGCAACCGTCCACACCATTGAGCCACCGACGCTCGTTGTTTATTTTTTATTTGTGGCTGGGATTTCACTCCTATCGCCCATAATTCAGCATGAATCTCCCAAACCTACCCTACCTTTGCCAACCTACCTCCGGTATCTCCAACTGCCTCTGCTCAGGTGGTGGGTGGACGAACACCGGGCTATGTTTGTTCACGCTGAGCACGGAGATGTCGACGCGGGCCGTGTCTGAATGTAGACCGTGACCCGCCTCGTCAGTCGCCGTGACTGTGAGGTGGTAGGTGCTATTGCCCACTACTGGTTTGGCCGGGTATATGATGCCGGAAGTTGGGTCTACTGTGAACACTCCTGTGGAAGAATTCAAAAAGTTAAATTGTTTCTATGACATCGTTAAATTCAGATACAAAAAACATATTACGAGAATTACCTTTCCCGAACCCGAGTCCAAGACTTTTCGTACTCTAACCTATTAACCGCCAGGATTTTAGACACAAGACAAAAATCTATTGTGTCTGTTGAATACACGCGACTTTTTTAATTAGGTTTAACTAGGTTTTCTTTGATTGCCATGTGTAACTGCTTCGGTCGGTGCGTTAAGCTGTTCGTCCCGACTACAAGCTTAGGATAATTTGTTAACACCAGTGAGAGTGGAATACAGTATGATTACAGTAGAGCATCGGTGGCTGATTGGTGTGGACTGTTGCCTTGCGATCTGGAGGGGTTCAAATTCTGTCATTAACAAATGTGTTTTCAATTTTCGAGATTATATGTAAGTTATCCTACGCTCTTACGGTGAAGGAAAACATCGTAAGGAAACCTGCGAACGCCTGCGAAGAAATTTAAAGGTTGTGCGTGAAGTCGACCAATCCGCACTGGTCCCACGTGGATGATTAAAGCCTAATCACCCTATACGGGTAGGCTCGTGCCCCTCGGTGGGGACGTTATTAGATCAGGTATCATTAGTACCTGGTTCACTCTGCTCGATAATCTTGTACTCCAACTTTCCGTTAATGCCGTCGTCTTTGTCTTCTGCGAGGACCTGCAGTATTGCTGCAGGTGGGTCCAGGCGAAGGTTTTCTGCTATGGTGCTCTTGTATACCTTCTGCGTAAACTCTGGCGCGTTGTCGTTGATGTCCAACACTTTTATGTGGATCTGAAGGAAAAATTGTTCGCCAAGTATTAAACTATTGCATGCCGTGGATGTAGACACAAAAAAATCTGTTGTGTTGGGAGTTTGACACTTAAGGTATCATTCGCTGTCATAGGGTTGACGGATTTGCATTTGGAGCACATTTATCAGCGCAATATTTGGATCGATATTTAACTTGTTAGGTTAGATACTGGGTCATCTAGTTAGATATCTATCACAGTGCCAGAAGTCCTGAAAACGAATTAATCCACTATCTATCTATTCAACCTATCGCAGTCCACTGCTGGACAAGGTCTCCCTCATTTTGTCCCCGATATCCCCGCCCTCCGCTTTCCTCATCCGACCTCCATCAGCGACCTTTCGCAAGTCCGTCCATCGGTCCGGGCGTCCTTCGCTACGCTTGCCGAGACGCGGTCTCCTCTATCTATTCTTGGCATAAATCGACTGGAGTTATAATACTTACAATAAAACTGGAGTGAAATAATACAAGCGTGGTCGCACCTAGTGAAGGTTACCAAAGAATCAGCATTCTCCGTTTTCATATTTTCAACATAAATACGTAAATTTCAAAAAATCAACTTACAGGTACACTGGTTGTTTTCCTCGCCTGCGCAGGCGCGTTGTCAGTTGCGATCGCTCGCAACCAGATGTCAGTAGTGTGCTCGCGGTCAATGACCGCGCCGGGAGCTACGGCCACCACACCAGTCTTGGGGTCGATGGTGAAGAGAGATGACAGGTTCCCGGAGAGGCTATAGCTGATTTCGCCAAAGTCGCCTGGGGAAGATCGTGAGGAATTTTATTTGTTATTGCAATACCGCCAGATGATTTGTCCTTGTAAACTGTTATGTATTCTTATTGTAAACAAATGTTCAATTGATATGAGTCATATCGGGAAAATAGTTAAGACCTTCCAAACTCTGAAATCTGTGTAAATTTTATGACAAGTGGCAACTTTTTAATAAATTCTGTTTACCGGGGAAAAGGAGCGTAAGACATCCCCCCCCCCCCTCCTCGTTTAATATGAGGCTAGGCGTTGTGTAAATAAATATACTGGATATTTATTATTATTTATAATACCCTTTGTAGTCTGAGTAAACTACCACACCAGACGCTTATCAAATAGTTTTTAAATCTTCTATAGACAGACGTTTGACCGCCATCTAACCTGGTCTAGAAACAGCCTATTCACTCTTGCCTTGAACACAAACGACCAGGTTGTAATGCTCAGGGAACTCCAAAGAGGGAACGAGTTATATTCCTTCATGCTGTGCATTAGGAACGAGGCACCATATCATTATAGACAGCAGTTCCTCACCTTCATCTTTATCCACAGCGGTAACCGTCAGCACTCTAGAACCTTCCGCAGTATGTTCCGCCACAGCTGCGTCATACGCCTCCGCAGCAAACACGGGCTCTTCATCATTGATGTTGATGATATCGACGGTCACTGACGCTGACGTGGACAACTGAGGCACGCCTGAATCGTACGCCACTAGGGTGAAGTTTAACGAGTGTAGTTGCTCGTAGTCTATGCGTTTTGTTGTTTTGACAACACCTGGAATAAAGATAAAAATCCTTAAATATACAGAGCCGTTGAGACAAAAACCTGGAAGGCAACTTGGCAATAAATAAATACTCTTTAATAATCAAAATTAGGCAAGTAACATGGCTACAAAGGACTGATAATATTTGTTTGGAATATTAATTATTATGCACATAATTAAAGAATGATGTCTTTATCAAGCTGAGTAGTGACGGAAACTAAGAATACAACTGTCATATATACTTTAGGGGTGCTATAAAGGAAGTTGGCTCGCCTGCTGAGACTAGAGATTATGGATTTTTTTTTCAGAAGAAGTAGTCTTGCGACTTGCTGAGTGGTCCAGCAGTAAGCTGAGAGAAGAGAAGCTGAAAGAGGGATGGATACTTCAGTAACCTCAATTACTAGACGAACACACATTAGCAAAGCGTTGTTTCACGCTAGTTTATGTGAGGCTATTATATCAACTTCAGTCAAGCTCATTCGTGCCAATTCCACTGAAATCCATTGTTCAACCGTTCTTCAGGCCCTAAGTTCAAGTTGTATATACAGCTCATCTGATAGTAAATGACACCGCCGCTCATATGCATTTGCAATACCAGAAAACATAGTAATGTCAGCCCTTTAATGGCATTACACTCTATTTTAAAGACACTACGTGATATGCCTTAGGATATTTTCAGGCGGTAACTGATTAAACAAATATGCCTTTTAGTCACCAACAAGGTAAGCAACTTTGCTCTTAATAAATTGTCATCAACAGCTCATTAAACGTCCCCGCCGAGGTGAATGAGCCTACTCGTGCGGTGAAGGATAACATCGTTAGGAAACCTGCACACGCCTAATGAGCTGATGATGATGAAGTAAGAACTCTTATGGACTCATTAGGGCACGGCAGCACTCTGTGAAAACAATATAGGCAAGTACAATTTATGGATTGCAAGCTGGAGAAACTTCTTACCAGTGACGTTGTCTATCTGGAAGTACGGACTCGGAGGGTTGATGGTAATTGCACCTATTGGAGTTTCCTTGTCCGTGGCGGTGAAGACGCCCAGCACTGTGCCTATGGGCTGTTCCTCAACCATGGTCTCGTGGTAGGCGGGCTGCGAGAAGACCGGCGCGTGGCGGTTCACGTCTACTATTGTGATGATCAGCTCGCCTGGAATATTGAGGAGGTTAGAATGGGTGATTGTAGTCAACATCACTGTAGCTATGACGTTAAAAATAATAATAATATCCAGAGACACTCTTTTACACTTTCTAGCGATTTAAATTCCATATTCGATCAGAAAGTTTTTCAATTACAGATTTAATTGGCAGTTTATTTCACTTACGATAATTTTGATATATTTCACTCATACACACGCACATGGACGCACGCACACGCTCAACACACACACAGATGATGTACACTTAGACGAAAATTTAATTTCATTGTTTATCCTCATAATTACCTTCAGCCATTTGCAGCATGGGCGCGGAAGCGTCAGTGACAGCTACTGGTAGAGTCAGTACAGCCGCGCGACTTCGGTCCAGTTTCCTTGCCACTGACACTGTCCCGTTGGGTTCAATCGAGAACCATGAACCGAAGATACCTTCGTCTGATACCTGCACAACCAGAAGTTAAGAATAAAGGAGATGTCATTCGTGCCCTTGCAGCTGCAAGCAGCGCCCGGGAGGATTTAATGATAGCGTCGAATGTTTGCCTTCGAGACGCAAAGATGAAGACATCACAAGATAATTTTCACTGAGGGAGACGGTGTTTAAGTTGTTTGATCCTGCTTTGACAGTTAGCATAACTTTTATGCTTCTTTTATTTCTTCTAGAGTCGGAATGAAAGTTATACATAAATCTTACATTTTTCAGTGATGCTTTCAGTATATCAGCATTCCAAGCTGATATGTTTCTATAAACCTTATCTCTCATCGGCCTTCCCACACAGCATAGCCATAGAGAGAGTGGGCTGGGACCCACCACAAGGACCCAAATACGGATAAGAGGGTGTTAACGACAACCATCCGTTGATTATAGCCGGGACCGATGGCTTAACGTGCACTCCGAAGCACGGAATCATCTTCCTTTTTAAATGTTTTAAAGTGACCGGGACGGTCAGTTTGCTCACCTGACGGTAAACGACCAAGAAGAGAAGTATAAAAAAACACTAAATAAAGTACTATTCTTCGTCACTACCGCGCTGCCCGTCACGGATGTTAGGTCTCTTATACCCGGTAATTTCACTAGCTACAGTTCCCTCATCTCGAAACACAAAGTGTATAGCAATTCTGTTTCATGGGACGATATTTGGCACTGCGGTGGTACCTACCTAGACAACTCAGTATCGAGCTTACCACCTTGTTTCGGATAATCATGTAATTCAGCCTGCAATATCCTAAAAAAACTGGGAACAGTCGCACAAAGTGATTTCCACTATGTTGCCTCCCCGGGCTTCGAACTTGCAATTCTCGGATCATGCAGAGATCTAAACCGTAGTCCTCGTGGTCTATTGTCTTCATAGATAATTCAACAAAAAGATAAAACACATACCTCCTTCCCGTTCCGATCTACAGCTTTAATAATCCTGTCACCAAGAAGTTCGTAGACTAGAAGCTGGTTATCAGCGATATCCGGGTCGACAGCGACGAGGTGATGAACTTGGGTCCCCACTTCAGCATCAGCTGACACCTCCGCTCGCTGGATACTTGGCGTGAAGTAGGGCTTCTTATCGTTCACGTTGATAACGTGGATCGTCAGCTCCGTAGTGCCGGTTAGGCTTGGCATACCTGTTAAAGTGAAGTGCTTGACTGAGTTCAATTTTATTTCTCATGTGTTGAGAGGCCCAAACCCCACCCTGGGCTCCAATCATACTAATTTTAATGCAGCAATTCTATTGTTATGGTCTTAATAGTTGTTATATGTTTGCATGGTGGTGTTCTACTATTTAAATGATACTACTATCGTTTTCAACTGACATCTCTCTCTCTTCAACCTATCGCAGTCAACTGCTGGACATAGGTCTCCCCCATTTTGCGCCAGATCGATCCTCCGCTTTTCTCATCCAGCTCCCACCAGCGACCTTCCTTTACAACTGACATGTCAAGAACTAATTATTGGGTCAATTGATGGTGGCAAATATAAATTGGTATTCTACTAATTATTTAACGTTCTTTTGACAGATGATATAACTATTGTGACACAATAAAGGCAGAATTGACATACGTGACCAGCCCACTGCCACTTCAACTTGCTGACAACAACCTAACCTAACCAACGTTCATATCAAATAAATAAAATTGATTTTGATTTACCAAGATCAGAAGCAATGATCTGCACTCTATAAGTGTTCCGTTTATCGTAGTCCAAATGCGATGAGACCGTGACAACTCCTGTGATGTTGTCGATTGCGAAAGAGTCCAGGGCTCCCTTCTGGATGCCGTACTTGAGTTCTGCATTCATGCCACTATCCATATCTGTAGCTCGGACGGCTGCTACTTCAGTTCCTATGGCAAAAAATATAAATTTTACAGACGGTCCATTGGTGGAAAATTACTCAATAGCCTTTGGATTTTAAGGTGCTCTTTTAGAAGGTACTATGATGAGTACCTATAATTGTGATTTTAACAATTAAACTAATATTAACAAATATTAACGTATACAAAAATAAGAAGACAAGTAGTAGGTGCAGTGGATGAGTTTGGGCTGATATCATGTTTTGGGATATATTTTTATATATCTAAAGGAAGGTCTGGGTAGTATCTAAACTTACCTATTGGGGCATCTTCTGGAACATCAGCGTCGTACTTATCGATGTCAAACACGGGGGGCATGGTTGTTGACGTCACGCACGGTAATCTCCACTTTACAGGTTGCGTTGTGAACGCCATCTGTTGCCTGGGAAAGAAGAATAGTATAGGTTAACAATAAAACAATAAATGGGTTAGTTTTTTTCTTTTATACTTGAACCTTATATACGTATAAGCTATGATTGGGTTCAATAATGTCTATGTATGGGATATTTATAAATTATTACTTAACAATCCATCATCATCATCAGCTCATTAAACGTCCCCACCGAGGGGCACGAGCCTACCCGTATAGGGTGATTAGGCCTTAGTCGTCCACGCGGGCCCACCCCCACCCCGGATTGGACGACTTCACACACAACCTTCGAATCTCTTCGCAGGCGTGTATGAAGGTTTCCTCACGATGTTTTCCTTCACCGTAAGAGCGTCGGATAACGTACATATATTATCGAAAATTCGAAAATACATTGGTACGTATCGGGATTTGAACCTCAGCCCTCCCGGTAGGAAGGCGACAGTCCACACCACTGAGCCACCGACGCTCTTAACAATCCAACTACTGAATAATTATAAAAACAATCTTTATATATTTAAAAAGTACAAAACTGAATTTTACGTATTTTCATAAACATAAATAGATGATGATTAATGCAGCGTTAACTTCAATTATAGATTATGCACTGCGTAGTTAATTACACTTGAAGTTTGTAGAACAATTAAAAGACTTCTACTTAACCAAAAAGTATTTAGTTACTACCACTACTAGTATTAATGCCTCAAAAGTACTAAGTTGGTAGTAATCAAAAAAGTTTCCTTACTCTGGGAAACTCATGAAAAATATATCAAGATCAAAGATGCGTTTTAAGAAAATGTTGGTTAAAAATATGTTCCGAACTAAGACACCAATTAACAATAACAATAAAAAGAATTATAAATATTGTCAATACGTCGCATTACACCTACAAAGAGGAAGAGGCGTCTACTCAAAGAACGCCTAAGCTCTAAAAAAGGACGTTAAAGGCTGTGCAAAATATTGATTGTATAATCAATGATGTAAAAAGTATAGATTCGTGATATGCTTACAAAACAACCGAAAAAATTATCCAAATGCCGTGACAGCACACATACACATTTATTTCGAATGACACACATTTGC